>JBAMBJ010003061.1:0-51912 GCA_037043495.1 Drosophila recens | reverse complement strand
ACTTGACCGCTATAGGAGCGAGATTGCTGGGCAGCCGATGTGGGCAGACAAATGGGTTGAATCTCACTGGAAAAAGGCACCGGCTCGCTCAGCGTCAAAATGGCAATATCGTTGTGCTAGGAAGAAGTTAAAATTAGGTAAAGAGGGAATTTTAATTGGGAATATTTATATTTCTTACCAGAGTGCTGAATTCGAAGCCCTTGTGCCGCACCAGACGTTTGATGCGCCGTGAAACGTGTTGGACCTCAAAGTCCGTGCGTATGTTGTAGTCTCCCAAATGCGCAGTCAAGGCGGCTACATCCCAGGAAGTCATGCTAATGGAACGAAATGAGAAAATCTTTATTAGAGCCAAAGCTTAAAACATATAAAAATTGTTCAAGTATCTCAAATTTCCGAAACAATGGCCGTGTTCACCAGAACAAATCGACAACAGAAAATCGATTAAATTTGCATGATTATTCCGGTGAAATGCAGTGATTAGCAATCATGATTTCAAATTTTGAGATTATGATGACTGAAAATTGATCACCAAAATAGTACGCTGAAATTTTCTGATTGTGATGCTTTGTTATCGAACAAACAAAATACAATTACTGATTGATTAGTTCTGGTGAACGCGGCCAATATTATTTTTGAAAATTTTTAAACATATACAAAATTAACAAAAATCTAAGTCTACCAACATAAAGTTGATTCTTTAAAATTTTCTAAGACCTTTGTTTTGGTACGCAAAAATAACGGTTGCTGATAAAGTTAGGAGTACCAATTTAAACCAGCAGTGGGTACGAAATCAGAATTCAGGAGCCCCACAACAACATCACCAACATCAAGTTGGGAAACACTAGGCTTTTTTTTACAATTTTTTAAATTTAACTTTTAATAAAAATCTTGCAATTTTAGAACTTTACCCAAGCTTGCATAAAAAATTCGCGTTTTGGAAGTTCATTTTCTTAGAATTCATAGAACTCACTCATTATTAACTTCTCTAAAAATTTCATAACATAAAATGTTTTTAGCTAATTAAATTTGTTGGATAAATGTGAACATTATAAACATTAATTATTTAACTTACCGTGCCACACAATGAGCAGCTGTGAGAATGTGATTGTTGGTTATCAGGCTGCCGCCGCAGAACTGTTTGCCGGACTTGAAGAGCACTGCGATCCAGGGGAACTCATGTGGACTGGCATTGATGCCACCCACAATGCGCTCCTGGTCGGGCGACACGGGATTCTTGTTGCCGCACTGCAGGGGCAGCCCCTCCGCACTGACGCCGCCCGTTGGACGTCGTGTTGTAGTTGTAGTTGTAAATGCCGGATAGCTGGGTCGCCTGGTGGTGGTGGTTGGGGGCCTGCTGGAGGGACGAGCTGTGGGACGTCGTGTGGTCAGGCCAGTGCTGGGCGTGGAGGGATTCGGTCGTGAGGTCGGATGCGTCGGATACTGATGACTGGGCGGATGGGTGGGAATCGGTGGTGGCCAGCCGCCAAGGGTGGGCGGATGCGTGGGCAATGGTGGCGGCCACTGAGGAACGCCGCCGGCAAAGGTGCCAAATGGCCATTGATAGGGATAAACGGATGTTGTTGGAGGAGTTGGCGATGGCGCCGGCGCTGGCGGTTGAGATTCAGGCGCATTTGAATCAATGGTGTTCATATCCTGGAAATCGGGTGTGTCCTCAACACTATTGATATTATCGATTGGATCTGGCTCGATTTCTGCATTATCCGCGGTTTGACCTGGAGCCAAACTTATGGGATCCTCATCTTCTCCCTCGGCTTCCTCGACTCTGTCAGTTTCATCAGCCGCTGGCGAAGGTTGTTCTGTAGTTGTTGTTGGTGTTGTTGGTGGAGTTGTTGTTGGTTTAGGAAAGACGCCAAGTGTGTTTGAGTCCACATCGGTGCAGCAAATGCCATTGTTGATGCGTCCCAGCTGATCATAGAAGTTGCAAACATCCGCACCCAATCCTAGAGAGCTTTGTGGCTGCCATTGACGCACCGCAATGAAGGACAACTGCCGCACAACGCGATAATATCGCTGGCAGTTGCCGATGCGGACACAAACTCCTGGCTGACCCCTGCCCGTTAGACACCTGGAACCCTCCCAGGCGCCACCGCCAGCCAGGCCGGCCTGCAGTATAAAGAGACTGGGATCAAAGAAAAACTGTCGCTGATTCCGATTGTGGCCAGGCGATAAAGAGGCTTTAAAAGTAGAACAAGATGAGGTCAATAGCATATAAGTTACAAGTAAAATAAAAAAAACAAATTACATTGGCTTAAAATAATAAGTAAAAGATTAATCCCTTCAGGATGTGCAGCAATTGAAATAAGGCTTTAGTTTGCCTTTAAAATTGTTTAAGTAAGATTGATATAAAATTAACGCTGCTACGACCTTTAAGCTCATAGCTTAAAGCTTAATGGGCTTTTGGGTTAAGATACATTAAGTTTAAATGAAAACATGAATGAATAAACCATCGATACAATTCTCTTAACGCTCCGACTTAAATGTGCCTTGAATTATAAAAAGAAAATAATGGTTTAAAACGTGTTACGTGTTAAAAAACACTTATATTTTTTTTTTTTTATTAAAAAATAAGAGTTATTTGCTGATTTTTATAATAAAAATTTTATTTAATTATTAAAATTAATGTATGTATATGATAAAAATTAAAAATAATTATTATTTTTTAATTTTAATATACAAATTTAACTCTAACTCTTATTTCCAATTTTTATTATAAAAATTGACACATAACTCTTATTTGTCAATTTTTATTATAAAATATTAAATGTATAGCTAATCAAAAATCGCTTTATCGTATCAAATTGGAAGCTGTTCTATAAAGTCAAATCCCTGACAGCTTGACAGCTTCAATTCACTTATTCACCCAATGTGCGACAGCTGTCATAACAATTTAAAATCCATCAAAAGAATGGTGCCATTAACAATAAACATAAAAATGTTTGCATGATTTGGGCCACATGAGTAATAAGATCTTTTGGCTTTCTACAGGGATACGATGACATTTCACATTGAAATTCAATTAAAATGACTCATTGTTGAAAATACTAACATTTTCGTTTGGCTGTTTGGCATGCGTGCTAAAGTTTCCTTTGTAATATGCAAATAATATTTACAAAAAAAAAAAATTCGTATTTTAAATGCGTAATGTGTCTTCAACGTGGTCTCCATTACGCCTTGTCTTCGGCCAAAGCAAAACACGTGCAAAAGCATCTGTGTGAGTGTTACCTGGATCAATCGACACATTCAAAATTAATGCACTTTTTAGAGACCATTAATATAACACCTAAAACAAAAGACTTAGGCAACGAACTCTTTAAACGAGTAAAAACATTTGAATCAAATGGAATACATTTTTTATTACTTATAACTAAGCGTAAACATAATAAAGAAAAAAAGATAAATACTCGTTAACAAGAGAAGTACAAGGTGTTTAATATTTAAATATTACATAAAATCAAAAGACTTAAGCAACGAACACGAAAAGATTTCAGAAAGAGTGCAATATAGTAAATACTATCCAATAACATCATTATCTACGGACTATATAAGACTATATGAAGCCATAAAACACTCAATAAACAAAATAAAAACTAAATGGCTCATTTAGGGAACCTTTAAGCGAACGCATAAATCAAATGCTGGCCAACTATAATGTGGGCCACACGCGAAATGCCAAATAAATTAAATAAACGGCAGACAGATGCTAACGAAAAAGAACAACAACAACGAAAATACAAGAGCCAAAAAGACAGAAAACAAAAGCAGCCTAGACCAATTTTAAGAAGCTGAGAAATATACGAGTTTACGACCGGGAATCTACTTACATAAATATGACAAGTGACAGTAGAAAGTTGCTTAGGGGGAGCGACTCAGCGGCGGCTGACAAAAAGAAATGTTGTCAATTGTGCGTTGAAAGGTGCACAACAACATCAGCGAGAAAAAAATGGCACAGCAATTGTCATTCAGCTTAAAAAGCGCTTAAGTTTATTGTCAACATTCCCGCTTTTGTTTTTTTTTTTTTTAGCTTTTTCACCAATATTTTTACGTATAGAAATGTCAAAATATTGAGTAATCACTCGAAGCGTGGAACTGGAACTCGAAGCGTGAACGAATGTTAAGTAAATATTGGATGGTTGGTCTTCTTTTGTGATCTAGGTGCTTTGTCAATAGCGCGACATATTGGCTTAAAAAAATGTTGTAGTTTTGCGTGAAATATACCTAAACTGCGAGTATCGGCGTTTATGTCTATGTATTTCGGCTCAAGTCTTTACCAAAGGCTAATGAACTTTTAGACAGCTCAATTGATGGCATCTTATTACTTTACACATCACTTTGAGAAGGCAACACCCCCTAGAGTTACAAACTTATTAACTTAAGTGTCAAGATACTAGAGATTGCCAAAGATAATACAGCAATGGGGGCAAGACACAAGTTCAAGGTCTGCTTCTAGCCACTCCTGGACCAGACAAGACACAAATTAAACTGGATTAATACGTTGTGTGAGGTGGAGACAGAAACTTGAAACTGCAGACAAAACTGCAGCTGGGCTTACAATATTAATAGGGTTTATTCAGGCATAAATAACTTGCCTTGTCAGCTGTTAACAGTTATTTAACAAAATTAAATCTCAATTTAGATCTCTATTAATTATCTACGAAGTCAATTAATAGGCTTATGTCGTCGCAGTGTGAGATTGCGAGGCGTGACTTTTTTTATGTGCCAACATCAAGAGTACTGCCTAATTGTCTAATTGTTGGCCATAAATAAAAGAGCAGAAATTACTCCAAGTTGCGGCCATTGACAGGCGACAAGCTCGCAGCACAGAGCTCTATAAACTACGCCTCCACTGTCAGATTTTGTTGTCGACTTTGGAAGCGATAGAAAGTTGCCAGGGAATACAGTCACAAATTGGCACAAAGGGCCACTACGCAAAATACGGCTAAGAAGAAGGAAGAAGAGTGTAATACACAAAACAATTGGTATTTTTCACTATTGTTACTAGACGATTTATCGAATTGTGAAGGTCAAACAAGTAATGTTGTCTTCGTGCCCAGCATAAATTTATCAACTGAATAAACGCAGCTGAATGTCGTTGAACCTTACGGATGACGTATAAATGATAATAGCAGGAGTGAACGTTGATATGGTGATGAACGTGTGGTAAACACATAAATATTGGCTACTCTTTTGTAAACAACTGAAAGATTGATTAAAAATTGTACGTAGTATATGTTGTTGTATTTAAAAATAAGCAATATAAAATTTAGTGTGCATAAAAAAATATTTTTTTGTCATTAAAAATTGTTAAACTTTATTTCAACCCGTTTTTCTCTCATTAAAAATAGATAGCATCAATAAATCTCCACCAAATATTATATTTTGCTATGTAGTTATATTTAATAAATCATAATGAAATTCTTGGAAAATCTATTATCTATATCTTACAACAATATGTCTGCTAGTGATAAAAATTTGGGAAACTAATGAGTTACCAAAGCTCAATTAATGTTATATTAACTTAAGTAAACAATATCAAACAGCAAATATTAAATACAACTTTTTATTATATTTGTTTCATCTCTTCGGCAGCAAAGTATTAAAAGTATCTTAAACTCACAATTGGTATCAATAAATCTATTTAAATATTTTCAAAAATTACTTCTCAATACCAAATTCTTTTCTTCATCTTCTGCAGCAAGTTTGTTGCCTAAGTCTTTTGCATTTTTTCACACTCTAATTTCACTTTTCATATTGGTGACTTTCTCAAGCTGTACTCACCATCAGCAATCGCAGCGAAATCTGGCTCCACTGTGGCATTGACAACGTCCAAAGAGGCTTGATCCGATTGGGTCGTTGTGGACGGTCTTATCGATGGCACATCCTCGGCTAATGTTGTTTTAAAATGCAACAAATGCACACAAAGTAATAAAATTCTCAAAAATGCAAACATTTTCGACCGCAAAATATTTTTATTTATGATTTTGCGCTATTTTGTTTTCGTTTCAACTGCGAGCGGGGAATTGCAGACCATATATAAATTGATATAATATATGTACTGTTGTATAGAATCGCACACCGAAACGCGTCTCGTTCTTTTTGAAATGCGACGCACGTTGCCCGATGGCATTCACCTGGGCGGTCAGACGACGGCTCTTAAAGATACGAGATACGAGTATTCTCGTCTGGATCTTGTCTCGAAATTGGAATTGGTAACGTTAACCACTCCCGCGTCTATTAGAAACAGGACCGTTGGCTAGCGAGGTCCGCGAGCTTCTGAGCCAAGTGCCGGCAACACAGTTTGGTTAACAGCTCTGAAGCCGCCACTCAGCGACGCCAGCGGCCACGATGACAGCGATGTTAACATCGACGCAGACGCGTTCGCAAACTCAGACTGAGACGGAGACGAAGAAGCAGCCGAAACGTCAATGATTTTCGCTCTTTTTCGATACTTGATAGACGGTGTATTTGGCCGCATTTTGGCTGCCTTTTAGCCAGCACTTTAAGAAATTCTAATGCACACACTGCGCGCCTTTTGCATGTGTAAACTAGTTCTCCAATGCCTACGCCTATTCCTGCTCCTGTTTCAGTTGATCCCCACCCCTTTGGTCCCCTCTGAGACCAGATATAACCCGATTACGCACATTGCTCCACATCCAGAACAACTGGGATTCTGATAGACACCTGCAAGTTGTATCGCTGCATAATAAGATTTTAATACTTATAGTCACGACATCTCTGCTTTCAAGTCTTAGAGTACACTGTCCGAAAATTCTAATTGTATTGAAAATCTCAGAGTTTAAATATATGTCTATAACTGTTCTAAACAACTGTATTATTATTTGGTTACTATAGGGAAATTGTCTCTATGAATTTAACTTAACTTTTTCTTCTCCACTAACTGCATAAATGACCCTGTTATTTTTCTGTATTTTAATTAATAATAATTAATAATTAATTAGTTTAATAAAAAAAATCATATGATTCTTTTGTTCAGTGTATTCCATGAAATGAGTATATGTTTGAATTGCTTTTGGCATATCTATTTCTTTTCTTTTAATACCTAGAAGTTTACGTTTATAAAGAGTATATATTTTTAAAAGCAGTTATTGACTAAGTCCCGATATTTGATAGTCAAGTTAAACTTTAGCAAACAGATATTGAACTTCAGAGGTTTAATATTGAAATTGAGAATACGACATTTAATTTATATTCAGAAAATTTTAGACATAAAATTTTATTCTTTTCTCATATCATATATAATTAAAAAAAGCATAAGCCTATTCATTAGTCATTTTTATAATTATTGCACTGCTTCAAGGTTTTGGTGAAAGTATTTTGTAGGGCATCATAAAGTCATTCATTCCATCCAGTCGGGCATCGTTGGAAATTGTTATTATTTCCTACAGTATGTGCAAAATTCAGGCTAATTTAATATGCGCAATTATTAATGCTTTGGAATGCATTAAGCTAAAAAAAAATCTTAAGTCTAAATATGCCTTGCAGGATTTAGCAAAATGAAACGAATCGAACTCAAATTTAAACCCATTGTCATGACTTGCGTCGGCGTTTGGGTGTTAAAAATAACGCAAATGAAATCAATTGTTTTCAGGAATTGGCCAGGTCATTGTTAGCCCACTCGATCTGGACTCGTATGCTTGCCAATCTTAAATTAATGTGTGACGTTCGTTCTCAAGTGTCACGGTCATGGTGGCCTCAACCTTTTTTTCGTTTGGCGACAGGGCAAACTTGAACAATTGGACTTGTGTATTTCAATATTTTGCCAACTAATTGTCTGTAATTGGACCCCAAGGGGCAATTGGCTCGTTGATTGATCGCCAAGTGTTCTCCATTCTCCATTTGAGAGTGTTGAATTTTTGAAAGCAATTGAAGAACATAAAGATCAAGTGGCAGACGGAGAAAGATGTGCAACCCAGTGAGCTTTGCTTAAAAAATTATATAAATTACGTTAACTATTAACAGCTGTTTAAATTTTTAAAAACTCTTTTTATCTAACTACAATTCATTCTTTTCCAGAAGATGGTCTTTACCTAACATTATTTTCTGTGCTGCCGCAAAGTATGCTACGGCTTTCAAGTGAAATATACTTATTTCTTTTACGTTTATGTTGCATACTTTTAAGGGCAAACTTAAACCTTGCAGTGACTGCAAAACCTTTGCATTGTTGAAAACCCAACCACATACAAATTAAAGATTTTTCAATGAATTTATCAAATTTAATAATTTTGAAATACTTAAACAACTACACTGTGAAAAATGCTCTTCTGAGTGAATTACATAAATAAATATAAATTTCGTATTCTTTTTTTTACGTTTTTTAAGTGATAATTTGTGAAGCTGGTTAACTATTTGGACGCAGCATTACTAATAATTGTTTTTAATTCATTAATAATAATTAATAACTAACTATCGATAAAATGCAATAAATGTTAATTTTCGAGCGCATGTTACTGAAGGAGAAGTTTCTCTATGGGAACAGGGGCAAAGAACTCGTTGATGTGCGCCACCAAAATGGGCGCCCATTGCTCACGGGTAGCAGGAATTCCAACACGTGTGATTTCCGGCAAATTCTCATTTACGAGATTCAGGATCATAGCATCTGCAAGTTAAAAATAGATTAATATAGCACAAGATTTAACTTTGAACTGTTACCCACTTAGATTGCGGTCGGAGAAGATGCCATTGGCCAAGACGCGAGCGCTGCCAACGCTGACATTTGCATTAAGACGATGCAGACTGAGCTGTTGGTTGCCATTGGGAAGTTGCTGAATGTGTCCATCAGTCAAAATGGTGGCCTTAACATTATCTGTAATTCAAATTGTTTAAGATATTGATGACATTTTCTTTATTTTTAGGTGATGTTTTAGTTGATGTTTTTGGAATTCCAATAACCATAATATTATTTTAAATTTCAACAAATTTAAAATTAATTGGTCTATTTAAAAAATATTTAAATTCATTTAAAAAGTATTTTATTTGTTATGATAAAATTTCAAAATGAGTTTAGTTTAATTTAATAAATTTTAGATTTTGGTAAATCTCTCAATATATATTTTATATATTTTTTAAACTCACCAATAGTTATGTTGAAGGGTCCCTTGGGCACCAGACGCAAACCGCCAAACTTCACGTCCGCCTTGAATTGTCCGCCAGCCTTAAGTTTGGGCAGCTCCACGCCCAATTTGATGACAAATCCGCTGTTCGTGAAATTGGATGAGACACTGTTGACCTTTAACCCACTGATGCCTTGAATTTCCATGTTTTTGATGAGCAGACCACCTTGGACGCCATCGTTGGAATACCGAAAGATACCACGCTGATAGAAGTATGGATCAACGGAGCGCATGTTGAACTCGGACAATCCCTCGTTCCTCAGCTGTGGCACAATCGAGTGGAAGAGTCCACGTATGCATTCATCCAATCCCGGTGAACTGAGACTGCAGGCGGCGTTGCTCACACTGGATGTTGGTGGTGTAACTGTGGCGAAAGTTTTAATGGAGATTAGTGTTGGCCGATTAAGTCACGGCCAGGTTAAGTGCACTCAGGCATGCATCATTGCG
The DNA here is from genome assembly GCA_037043495.1 of Drosophila recens. Lineage (NCBI taxonomy): Eukaryota > Metazoa > Arthropoda > Insecta > Diptera > Drosophilidae > Drosophila > Drosophila recens. Next base: position 42,316 of record JBAMBJ010003061.1, on the reverse strand, counting down.
CATAACGCCTTTCGCGGTGGCATGCAACCAAGCGTGGCCAGAGTTCACGTCACGTGTTCACAGCTTTTTTCTTCGGTTTTGACATTCAAATTGGATCTGCCTGTCGTTAATGTCTTTGCGTGTGAGTTGACTTGTGTCAGGGTGACAGGTGACAATGACGCGTCGGAGTCAAGGTCTCCCCAAAGGGCAAGGTAATTGGAGTTTGACGAATTAAGTTACACCCATCAACAGAACAATATGCATTTACTCATTACATTTAGCATTGACGTCAGCATCATATACTTGATTAAATGAAAGTAACGCATGTGTTTAATCAACTAGCTCAACAATCAGCGACTGTAAACTGTAAACTAGTTCGGCTCTGTTTGATATCTGAACTGAAATAAGGTTTAAGCTGGTTTTGTGCAATCAATACTCGGGTTAACAGCAGACCAAGGACATTCCATAAAAATTATTCTTTTACTCCACTTATTTTGTATATTGCACCCGGAATTAGTATTTGTAGTATTTGTATATGAAATCCTGAGAAAATCACAGATATTTATCAGTTAATTGTCTTAATTTTAAGCATTTTATTTTTATTCTAGCTAAACTTTCCATTTATTTGGCTTGATTAGAACAAATTTTTTATGAATCATATTCATCCCAATAATGAATGAATAATGAATGAATAACCATAAATAATACCTGAAATTTAGTTGATAATAACCCAAGATTATTTTATATTCGCCTAATTACGAGTGCAGGTAAAATTGTAAAATTATAATTATGAAGAGATTCTTAAAAACAACATTTAATTTTAAGAAACCTTCTAAGCGAAAAATAATTTAAGGTTGCAATTACATTTAATACTCCTCAATTTTATTGTAGAAAATTACCCCAAGTCTACAGTATTCATATAAAGTGGCTAATTACGCTCGACTAAAAAGCCAAGAGCCAACTTTAATTTCCATACACCTATAAAGATTTTTGCTCAAAATGCTCCTAAGCAATTTGAAAGTCTGTAAATTTTGTGCCGAATTTGAAGCGCTTGCGTGTTGTTTTTTACGAGTAGCTTTGCATTTTTTGTTGTTTCGCTGACAAGTTCAATGTCAAAGGTGAACTCTTAACACATAAAAGAAATAAACCAACATTTTTGCTGTCAACACTTGGAGAGCTTTAATATTTTTTTTTTGGGCGAGTCATGCAAATTTCACACATTGGCAGCAGGCGTTGACGTGAAGTTCGTTGCCTAAGTCTTTTGTTTGCTCAAGCAACAGTGCAAATGTCAATAAATATATTTTTGGGCGCTATTGTTGCTCGACATTTTACGTAATTAGAGACAAATGTTACAATTGCAGCTTTCAGCGTCTTTAACTCAAAGGCCCAGTCGATGTTGACTTCGTTTTTTCGCATTGATGTAGGTCAGTATTTAGCTTTTGTGCTTATGAGAAATGTGCACAACAGCAGCCGGTTTTTTTTTTGTTTTCTGTTTTATTTTTTTATTTATTTTTATTTTATACCTTGCGTTGACTTTTCGCAAGAGGCCGAAACCGCAGACAATGTTTGTATATCATATCATAATGCTTTTGCTTGCTGTCTCTCTCTTTTGGCTTAAATTAATGAATGCAATTGGAAATAAATTAAAAAAAAACTACAATATTCGTGCTGTTGCTTTCAGTGGTTGTTTATTTATTCTGCAATTTAGCTTTGCATAATCGATCAATGTATTTTTTATATTTTCGCCTCAGAATTTGTATTTGCACAAGACTCGTGAGCTCAGCTTAACACTCACTGTATTACGGCATTCACTTTCTGTGAGCGGCTTTGTTATTGCCCTACTGGGGTTTTATAACTTTTACAACACACATGCATACTCGCACACACATACATGCAGCAAATTCCAAAAAAATACGTAAATAAAATATGTGTCAAGTTCAAACGACGCAGATTTTTTACTGCTTTCGTGGGGTGTTAAAAGTCAAGTTATAAATATGTTTGAATAAATTTTATAACAATATTTTAGGTAAATAGACTTGCTAATTTCTACTGCAATTTATTTTGCTGCTATTGGTCATGGAATTTTATATTATTTGAAATTCTCATTTATTAACTATTTCTATTTGCCACTCCTTTTTTTATATTCTGATTTTATTGCAATATTTGCTGTTTATTTATATAGATTCTTGATAAGCAGCTGCGAATAAAACCAATCAATCTCAATGATAGACAAACATACGATAGGTAAATCAAGTTCACAATGTAAGGTATCTCAAAGTCTACCACTCATGACTTAAGCGTTCTTACAGGTTTTTTGTTTCAAGGTTTCAAGGCGCATAAAATGCGTGGAATATTTTCAAATAAAAATTAAAATGAGTCATGCAAACAATTACATAGGCAGCGCACACGTCCAATAGGCGAGTGGAATATTAAATAATCCTTTACATAATGTTGCAAAAGAATAGCCTATTTACTTCAGGAAAATAATTAAATTTTTTATTTAGAAATGTGATCAAAATTGTTAAAAATATTTTGTACTGGTATAAAATATTAAATTCTAAAATGCGTTGTTGAAATTGCTTCAAACTCATAGAAAACTGAAAATTAACCCTCTGTTATTTTCTAAAACTTAAATTTAAAGGTGGTCTCAACCACATTCTAAGTTCTATATATAATATGTGAATATTTTTATTTTAGATTGATAATTAAGGTAACTTTAGCTGCAAAGAAGAGATTAATATTTTTTTTTATTATTTATCTCAAGCGTATATCCAATCAAACTATTATTATAAATATTATTTTCGTAGCTATGTGCAAAACAACTGCGCAAACATGTAAAAGTACGTCAAAAAATGATAACATGTATTTGTTTTTAAACTAAATTTATCATTGCAGCTTTGGCAAATCAAAAGACTGAGGCAACAAACTTGTTGCACCGACTCACTTTTTGATTTGAATATCAAGTTCTTGTCATGCTGTTGCATAACATATACATATGTTATATCTACCTGTATCGGGCAAATCCGTTGGTGCGCCTGGCGAGACAAACACCTGATCGGAGGCGTCCACATACTCCGGCTGCTGTGGGTCGCCTGCCGCGGATGTGGGCACCGTGGCGGATGCGGCACTTCCGAGTCCGAATGCCGCGATGGTTAGAAAAATGTAAAACGCTTGCATGGTTTTTTGGAGCTGCCCCGTTGTTATTGTTGACGATTTGGACAGCACTTTTACACAATTGGCAATATAAACTTGTTTTAATTGATTTTTTCGCTGTGGTTTGATTTAATACAAACACATCCACACAAACACAAACACAAACAATCGTGGGCAATTTTCGTTTCGCTTTTGTTTTTTGCGTAATTTTAAAACCGGCTTCACTTTTGTTTCTACACGAATTTTTACAGTTTGTTGTTGCTGTCGTTTTCTCGGTTAACTGCAATTGTTGCTGCAACTGTGCACATACAAAGACACACAGAAATATACACCTACACACTGTTAGCCAATTGCTAAACCAAAAACACACACAGCCCAAACTTCTGCAAAAACTTCAAAAATCAGCGAACAATTCCGTTGGCCGCCCGCCGCTTGCAAATCTTGAAATGAGCGCTGCATAAAACTCACGTTTATTTATAGTTTTCAGCTTGCGTTTTTTGTTTCAGTTTTTCCATGCGCGCGCTGCCAAAAAAACAACAAAAAATACAAAACAACAACAACATGTCCAAGTCGAAGGCTTTCGGAGCGCGCTGGCTGAGCTTTTGGTTAAGCTTTTGACTGTTGTTGCTGAGTGGCCGCTGAGCTGTTTGTTGAGTTGTTGATTTGAGAACAAGTGTAGCCGCACAGTTTGAGCAGCACTGTGCTCGCACCATGACTTGACATAATCGAGAGCCACACTTGAATCTTAAGTGTGCACGTCCAGACACTTGGTAGAATATAATTTAGTCCCTTACCGGAATTTATGCAATTATAAAATGCTCTCGGAATAATTTATTAGAATTTTGTTACGAGTACGAGTATTTAACTTAAAACATTAAATTAGTTTTAATTATTAACATTAATTAGATTTTTGTATAGTTTTTATCAGTTAGGTAAAATTTTAAAATTTTCATAATTTGAAACATAATTGGTGAGATTTTTCTAAATTTATAGTAAATAATTTTATATTTTTTTATCAATAAAACAATAAAAATATAACAATTCTAAAAAAATACTTTTCAAATATAGAAAAAAATTACATGCTAAAATCAAATTCAATTATACAAAAAATGATAATGCATTTCAGGCATCACTAAAGTTCAATTTTCTGATTGTATAGTTACATTTAATTACATAAATACATAAAAGCCATTCGTTTTAGGCGTTTTAATTACATAATTACAGTTTTAGCCAGCATAAAAACTTATTACAAGCTTGTAATTCGAATAGAAACTAAATTTAGTGACTTTACTTAAGACTCTGGTTATATATTATTATTTCTAACATTCCTAAGCGTATCAATCAATCCCATTGCACCCACAAATCGATTAATCCAACAGCAATGAGGAAGCTGTCAGCATGCCATCAACTACAATCCCAATAACTGACAAGCCCAGTTACAGTTTGAGTCACACTGCTGCAGTTGAGCAGGCACTAAGCTTTGTGCATGTAAAATGTAGGCCAGTTATAAATCTTTTGCACCAATTACACTAGAAACCTTTTAAAGTGGGGGGCATTGTACATATTTATGAGGCTTCGTGGCGTTTCTTTTCAAGGTGATCTTAGTGACGTGACGTATGTGTGTGTGTGCGTGATGTTGTGCATGAGATTGAAGCACACGTCTGCACTTCCGACGATGACAAACATGCCATAACATATTCTGCGTTTGCCAAATTTAAAAACATTAATTGATATGCCAAGCATATAGCACATTTATAAGCCAAATGCTAAAGTAACGTACAAAATAATAATCTGATTTATGAGTAGTTAACGCCAACCTGTGGAATATTACCTAATTTAAGCTAAAATAAATTACAAAGTGCATTACCAACCTTTGGCGTTTGCTTAAGTTTATACAACAGAAAAAAATAAATTACAATAGATTCGATGACCATCAGCGACATTATAGAAGTTAGCTCTACATCTATGTATTTATTAAAATGTGTTCCGTATTATTTAATCTTTAAAATAAAAACAAATTCTATTCCCTCGTAAAATTTTAAGAGTTTTAATTTTGGGTCATATATACATATAAACATGTATGTATTTGCTGAGTCACAAATATTAATTCCACAATAAACAAATTCATTTAAAATAAATTTTATGCCTTAATATTTAATTTAAAACTGAATTTAATTTCATTCAATAAATGCACAATTTTATTAGCTATTTACTTTATATTTACATTTGAAAATTGCACTTGGGATGTTAGTGTGGATTATAAATTCATTTTAGACTCATAAGAGAGCTCCTTCTGGAACAACCCCAAGCAACAGTACGTAGATAAAATAAGTTAACATCTTTATCACTTGAATATATAGTTATTTTAATCAGATGTAATATGGAAATCATAAAATAATTCAATTGAATGCGGATTTGTTAGCTGTCAGAGTTCCTTTCAAACTGTAGACAGTTTCAACTGCTATTTTTTATTGTAATCATCTTGCTTAATTTCACTTTAATGTATGCACTTGGCCCCTGAATGCGATTACACACAGATACAAATGAACAGAGAAGATAGCAAGATAGTTAGATAGTTAGATAGATAGATAGCCGTTTCAAGGTCAACGTGTCGTGCACTTAACCCCATTAACTGGGTGCAACCAGTCCAAAGGGGGAACAGTTACGAAAAGCTGAGAGAATTGGTTGTTGTTGTTGTTGCTTTTTAGGCACATTATTTGGTGCTTAAAACTGGGGCATGACCAAAGCAATAAAAACCAGTTACAAATGTGCCCCAGACAATTGTGCATAAACGAAGGGCGAACTGATGACAATATAATTACAGGTGCAAAATCCGTTTTAATTAAGAGAATGTATTTAGAAATATTTACTTAACGTTAATCACAATAAATGTACATTAATTACAATTGTTTATGTTGTACCCTCTGTACCCTCATCCGATGATTCAATGAACTGATCGATGGGTACATTCATCAAAGACTGGTTGATCAGGCGCAGCATGAGGGGCGCCCAGGACTTTCGCGTTTCGGGTAAAATAATGACATAGATGTCACGCCAATAACTGTTTGCCACATTCAAAGCAATCTCATCTATAATGGAGAAAGAAATCTAATTAGAAGTGATAAATACAATTTGTTCAGTACATACCCAATTCCGGATCCGGAAAGATGCCATTGGCCTTGATGATCATATTGCCAATCTTTGGATTCGCATTGATGTCAACGAGTCGCAGAAACCGTAGTCCATCATCCTTGGTAAAGAACTCACCTTCCGTAGTCACAAAAATCTCCACATCATCTGCATTTAGAGCGGACTTTAGTATAAACTTTTTTCAATCCATTGTTTTGTACTCACATAGCGTTAAATTGAATTTTCCTTTGGGCTTCAATTGTAGTTGATTCACATGAATTTCCGCCTTGTAGTCACCAATGATGTTCATCTTGGGCAGAAGGGCGTCAAGTTTTAGCTGAATCTTCTTGTCATCATGCTTAACTTTCACCTTTCTGATCGTGAGCTCGGCGAAGCCATAAAGCTCAACATTTCGCACTGAAATGCGACCACTAACTGCACCACTCGAATACTGGAAGCTCAGGCGATCGATAAGAAATGGATCGTAGGCTGGAATATTTAGTTCAGGATCTCCATTCCGCAACCTTGGTAAAATCGTATTTAAAATTTTTGCAACGCAATCACCCGCTTCGAGCGCATCCGCCGGGCACTTGGTGATATTCGTATTAGTCAAGTATTTAGTTTCCGCGGGTGCTGCATGAATATAACCAGCCATAAGGCATAATATAGCCACAATGTACTGCATACTGTTGCAGGTCCTTTGAAATCGCAGTTATCCTTATGATTTTATAGCTCAATCGAAGCTTAAACGTTTTGCTGCAACGAACGCCCTCAAACTGAATCGCCCGACCGATGGTCAGTGCTATTTTATTGTTAGAATTAGCACAAATACTTTGTACATTGAGTAGAACAGCACAACTACTAGTTAGTCGCTTCCACTAAGCTCGGCTAGGAAAATCGTGCTTATAAATCAGCTGCGTTACCGGCTAATGGACATCAACTGATTGAAAACCGGCTTCGTCACTGATTTATAATAGCGAATCATTAAATGGAAAACGACTCAATACAAGTACAACCGACTGCTACTACTTAATATATAGTACTTTGTATTTGAATTGACAACGATTTGCATTAATAATTTTGATAATTACCTATCGACATATAACTATCAGTTTGCCTCTCGGTTAGTATTGGACAAAGAAGCCTCCAAGGGGGGAAGTTAAAATAAATATAAAATTCTCGTAATATATGTAATCATGACGATTTCAATTACTTAAATTAAATTACTACTAACTATTTAGATTATTTATAGCAAAACTGTTATACTTATTTATAATATCGCAATATAGACATTAAAATTTAAGATTTTAATGTTTAATTATAATAAGTGTTTAAATCTGGGTACCAAAGGTAAATTAGGAGAATGTATTCTAATAAAAAGGAGAATGTTTTCTAATAAACTTTTTGAGATGAGAAGAGTGGTTTAAATCAGCGGTGGGCACGCAGTGGCTCCGGGAGCAACGACTGCTCCCAACTATTTTTCGGCCTATTCAGAGTCGCACAAAGACTCGCTGTTGATGTTGTTGTAGTTGTTAATGTTGTGATCCCGAATTCAGATTTCGCTTAAATAATTGAGAATTCAATAAATAATATACCATAATAAATCAATGTATATGTCTAAGATGAGAGTCAATTCGCGTTGGTATCAAAAGAACGAAACCTATAAAATGTAGTTTATTTTACTCAGCCTACAATTATCTATATTATCTTACGCAATCAATTACGCTATCAATAACTGTGTCTTCCTTTCTTTCTTTACCCTTTTTATCTATGTATATCTATTTTAAAATGTGTCTGTCTCTACCTGTTATTTTCTATATGTCTTTCTCTCTCCCTCCATCTGTCTCTCGCTTTCTTAATCAGTCACTTTCGGTAAGTTAAAAATTCTCTGAAATTAAATCACTCGTCTCCGTCTTCTATTGTTCTTTTTCTTTCTATATCGCTTTATGCCTGTCTCTTACTCTTACTTTCTATACTCTTCTCTTTTACTCGCCTCGCTTTTCTCGGACTTCTACTTTCTCTGTCCCTCCTTTTTTGCTCTCACTTTTACGCTGTCAAAATTAATTTCTTTCCCTCCTTCAATTAGTCGAATAAAATCGATTCGCTTTGTTGCTTTAATTTTATTTTAGTACAAACTAAATTAACACCATGGGTAAAGCAAATAACCAAATAATACAATTGCATACAGACTAAGAAACAGTCATGACGAGATTAATTCTTGGTAACAATCAAATCGAAGGGCAGGGCAGCAAAGAAGTCATTACCCGCTTTCAGCATGAGGGGCTGCCAAATGGCCATCGTCTCGGGCAACATGGCCTGATAGAGTTGACGCCAATACTGATTGATAAAGTCCAAAATCACATCATCTGCAATTTCAAAATAATTCAAATAGTATTTACAGTTGTATTAGTTTTGTCTTCTTATGCACTCACTCAGCGCTGGATCGGGCACCAGGCCATTGGCATGGATGTGCATGTCGCCCACTTTGGGCTCAGTCTCGAGCTTCGTCAGACGCACATAGGTATGACCGTCTCGCTCGTATAGTTCACCCAAGGAGCGCGTTTTCATGCTGACATCGGCTGAAAAGTCAAATACATAAACATAGTAATTAAATATAATCGCATCCGTATTGTGAGTCAGACTTACTGAGGGTAATATTGAAGGTGCCCTTTGGAGTTAGCTTCATGTCGTTCAGCTTGATATCCGCCTTGTAGCTGCCCTCCGCCAGCATCTGTGGCACATGGCTGAGCACCTCCAAGCGTACTCGGTTGTCCTTCTGTCTGTACGTCGCCTTGTCGACAATACCCTCGCTCAGGCCATGAATCTGCACGTTTCTCATGCTAATGCGACCCTGCAGCAAACCCGAATTGTAGTTGTAGGAACTCTTGCCCAGCTGGAAGGGATCCATGGGCGGTATGTTCAAGTCGCTAATACCATATTTAAGGCGTGGCGTCAATTGTTGAAATCCCTGTTTGATGCACTCATTGATATTGTTATCGTTCTGACTACAAGTCGGAATATCGGCAGCTGTTGAAATTGAAAAACAACAAATTAAATCATTCAATGAATCAATGAATACGAGCACAACAAAAACGAAAAACACTCATGAGCTCTGCCTTGACATACTTAGAAACGCATCTCATATCGCCTATGATCGATCTATGCGGTTTATGCTCAGAACGTGACATTTTAGTCGAGAATTTCGCTATTTTTTTTATTAAATCGTTGTCGCGCATAATTACGACTCTCAACTCTCCCCTGCCTCCCCTTCTCTGTGTCGTCACAGTCACTGAATTCAGTTACTGTTGTTGCTTAGATTTTTATTTTAAGATTAGTTGAACAATTTATGTGACAAAAAAAAAGTACACAATTCAATTGTAAATGCTTTTGCTTGAGCATTGAGTGAGGCGCATATCGCTCAGTCGCATCAAGTTTGTCGCTTAAATCTTTTGTACCGAAGGCTTTTCGCAATGCTCACTGCGGAAGAGGAAGGCCACTTGGCGGAAGTGGCAATTACCCGAGACCTGTTCCATTTGCTCACATATAGACATAGCCAGACTAGGCTTATGACTACTCTATTTTTAAAACCTCTGGGCTGCGATTTTAATACTCTTTCAACCTTGACAAAACTCAAGTCTTCGTTCTGCGCAGCGTTGACAATTTTGTTTTTATTTACAGCTGAATCTAGAAGTAATTGGTTTTAGCTTTTAAGCAATTTTACTGAATTAAAGTTAAAGTTTTTATGTATCCCAACGTTTTGGATGATTAATGAAATGTCAGAAAAAAAAATGTAATACTAAAAATTTAATTCTGCCTGAAATGATTTAAATTGTGTCTTTTCATCTCCAAAGTTGTTTACATATTAATTTTTGAATTTTCAACCCTACCTAGAATTATTTACAATAATATTCTTATCACAATATTAATAATTCTATTGTTATTTAAGGTCTGCTTTCTGTTCATCAGGAATTTTAATTGTTATTTTATTTTGTCAATACATTTTTGTCTGGCCATTTGGTTGCCTATTTAAGCAACATCATCTATTAACATATTGACACATATAGACAACAATAACAATTTAAAAAGAAAAATAATATATTATACATTGGCTGAAAAAAGTGAACTAAGTTCACAAGCATATTTAATTTTATTAATTATATATGCAAATATATTGCAAGTATTATAAGTCATTTTATATAACTTGGTCAATTGTTGCTAAAATTCTAATAGCAAATAGAAATGTTTGCGTGTTTCACACGATTGTTAAGTTCTAGTGCAATTATTGTTATTTATCTGTTCATGTTACATTTTTGTTGTTAGTAATACTTAGAGTTCCCTTTAACGCCTCAGACGATGCGATTGCATAAAGAGTATACATTTTAGGGGCTTGCAAGTTTTTTTTGTAGACTTAGCTATTAAACAGTTTCTACGTTGCTGACTCTGGACAAATAGTAGCTTATAGGTGCAGGTAACTAAGCAACAAAACTGTAAAGAATATGTTAGAATGCTATAGATACAAGGGCTAAAACAAAAGATGCGCTTTTTAAGTACAAGCACGTGTACAAGTTGCCTTAGACCGAAAATCAACAAAAAGAATAAAAACTTCTTTCTATCTTTAAAAAAGGATTGATTGGGGATAAATAATTATATTATTTTTATGATTTTCTATACATTTTGCTTTATTATAATAACAACTCTTTTTCAACTCAAATTTATTGACTTAAAAATTCAATTTACGAAAAAAATCTTTTGATTTAACCTTGGGCTTATGGACTCTATAAAGCACTTCGCGAATCTATCTCTATGATTTGAATCACTTATTTTTCCCCAACATTTTTGTGGCTTCCAACCAAATTAATTGATGAAACTTGAACAAAATCAAAAGACTTAGGGCACAAACTTGACTTATCTACAAAGACTTAGGACACGAACTCGACGTATGAAAATCACATAATCTCTCAAATCTAATTTGTACTCACCAAGTTCTTTAATAGGTTTAAATTCATTTGGTGGCAGCACAAAATCATCCTCAGCTCCGAGAATTAATCCGCACAATGCGATCAACAAATATGCAATTAAAAAACGCTTCATTTTCTATATACAAATTATTTAAGATTTTCGTTTCGGCACGCAACTTTCACTTTCGTTTTAGAATCGAGCTAAGGAGATGTAGTTGGTTATCAGTTATCAGAACCCCTATACGTTTCATGCAAATGCAAAACGGCATCTGATCGCTCCAACCAACGGGAGCCCTGTATTTATGGCGAAATTTGAGACACAAAGCTAGACCCCAACGCGCCAGCAGTTGCAAATAATAGACTCCCCTAAAGCCGGGAACCGGGCATGTCAAGTGGCGGGCATGTCGAGGGGCGGGCATCGCCAGTGAAACGAAAATAGCTTGAAGATAATGACGACAACACTGAGTAGCTGATACTGAGTCAGTTATTGCAAACGAAACAACAATGCAAAATCGGTAGCGAAATACAAACGACAATATTATTGTTCCCTAGACAAAAGTCGTGAAGTTGGATTAGTCTCCCCCACTACCTGGAGCCCATAGCACTACCGGCAGCTGTCCGATTCCGATTCGCTCCAAGCCATGTGATGCTTCCTCGTTGGACAGGCTGACACTTAATCGCCAACCAGGCGTAGAGTAGAGCCCATCGACTGTGTCATCCCGCTATAATCAAAATAGACGAGACTAATACTTTCCCAAGTGTTGTAAAACTTAAGATAGTCGTACTTGCAGATACTTGTATCTAAGTACTTATTATTCTAGCTCTTGAGTTACAAAGCGCATCCAATGTGAGTTCAAAATTCCATTTCTATTTCTTAATCTCTGTGAAAAATGAGAGCTTATTTCTACTGTATTCAAATCACGCTCTGTCACTCACCGAAGTTGTTAAATTGTCACAGGTTACACTGAGCAACAATATTGCGCTTTCGAATGTGAAGAATTTCAAATTTATTTAGATGGTTTCGATTTCTGTCAGTATTTGTGAAATATTTTTTGAACTTAATAGGAAAACTTTGTAAAATACCTATTTAAATATTTATATATTCCCTTTTATTCTTTTTCAGAGTGAAATTTAAAAGTCGAATTTAAATTTAAAATTGTTCTAAATAAATTTACTGTAGAATGCATTTCCAAATACCTAAATAAAAATAATTGACAAGTGAAATTAAATCCACCTAATCTTACTCTCAATTAATAATTTGAAATTTCTCGAATATTCTTCAGAGATTTACAAAAATTTAAATGTCTAATAGCCTTATAAAACGTTTAAATGTTTTACAATTTGTTATCTAGTGCTAGTAAACAAACCATACCAAATCTTTGTCATGCCAAATGACACTGCAAGTTCTCGACAATTATAAAAAACCCTAGCTATTATTAGCTCATTTTAATGGCAATTTCAAAGTTGTTTTGCACTTTAATGAGTTAATTAACCAGTGGCCAGATTGACCGTCTCAGGTTACTTGGCTATTAAAAGCACAATGTGTGAAGAATCAACTAATTATGTCAGTTGATAAATTATATCATTTTTAAGCTGTCTGAGAGACAGATATAAAAATAGACTAATTTTGAATAGGTTTGCGATGAGCTGAATTGTTAAGGAAGTAAATTGTTCTAAAGTTTTGTTACCAATGCCGTATTTCTGACTGTCACGTAAAACTTCACGATATTCAGTGATTCTTTTTATTTAAAGCTTGGAATATAGAGATTTGTATATGGGCTTGTTAAATTGAATTATCTATGACTGTATTATCTGGGATTTCTAAGTACAAAAAAATACAAATAATATTAAAATGTTGTTTTTTATTATATCTCACATGTGGCTTAAAGCTTTCCATTGCGACCTTTACCTAACCCTATATATAGATTTTAATTGGAAGGTAGGGCTTAATTCATCCAAGTCGCATTCTACAGTGTAAATACTTGTTCAGCTATGACAAATTCATTTTTTTCCCCTAATGCGATTTGAATTTGTTCAAATATATATTTAACATATAAGGCATAGAAGGAGATCTGATCAATTTTGTTTACTTTAAACCCAAAAAGCAAAGGATTCATATTACCAAAGAAATAAAGAAAAAACTTAAAGACTTGCCATTAAATATTCTTGGTTCTTACCCTTACTTCTTCTTAATTCTTAAATAGTTTCTCTAAAAAGTCAATGTCATCGTGTCTTATCGTAGTCCCAAAATTAAATCAGCACAAGTCTCTGCACCATTCACTTATCTGGAACTCAAAACAACTTATTAGCAGTGTCTAGCCTTTTGCAATCCGAGCAGAAGTCACTGAGAGACGACAAACATTGGATTCACTAGACTGCGCATCTTATCAGCATCAGCAGCATGATGCACCAGGAATGACAATTCCAAGAAGAGGCCCTTAAGAGAATATACACATGTATAACGAGAAAAACAAACCAGTTCGGCAATATCTTATCAATAGAGAAACAGATACAAGCAGCAAACCCAGACAAATGAGCCGCAAATACTGTGAGTAAAGCCAAAAACAATTGAACAATACAAATGGAAATAGAATTGAATAGAAAAACATATGGCAACAGGCCAGGCAACAATGTGGAAAACAAAAAACATAAAAGAAAAACTGAAAAATTATCTGCAAGCGAAACAAACGCAAATTGAATGAAAAGCAAACAAAAGGCGCGCAGTTTGCCACCTAGGGAGCTATGTATTTGCCATGTAGATAGACAATCGAGTGTCAGCTCATTAACTGGGCCTGGTCACACTCACACACACACGCACACACACGCAAGCACAAACATGCACGCACAAAAGGCTTATCAGCGGGTGGTGGGTTCGATTTTCTGGACGAGCTTAGGTAGGTAGCGATAGGTCGCGAAAACGCGTGCGGGCCACTCCGATGATCTGATGATTTTATGGCGTTGTTTTCGTTTTGCAAGTCGAATTTCACTTAAGATTTTGTGTAAACAACATCATAAATGAGCGCGGATTAGAGCAACCGCATGATAAGAGTTGCCAAATGAGGAAAACTCTATTTAAACTTGACTCGCGACAGCACAGGACATCAGTCAAATCACAGACAACAGTCGCAGCAGATCATCTGACAGTGTTCAAGTACTAAAACTAAGATCATGACAACCATAATGCAAAGCTATCGCCACAAGAAGTTCGACATGAGGGCTGATCGGCGGGAGGACAAGCATCCAGAGCTAAAGATCAAGGAGGAGCTGTTGGCACGCAGTCGCCACGAGGAGGCGGAGGACACCAGCAGCCAGTGTTCCAGTGATTACAGTCTTCCGCTGTCCAAGCGACGACGACTCAACAGCACAATTTTCGATGCATCCATGGATTCGGAGTCGGCATCCTCGTCGCACTCCCTGCCCAACACGATAAGCCCGGAAGCCTTGCGAGACATTTGCAAATATCATGGCAATATGGTGAGAAAATTTCCGAAAAAGGAACGCACGCCCAAGGATCAGGAGCGACGCAACAAAAACACAATTGCCTGCCGCATGAGCCGACGGGTCAAGAAACTGGAACATCTCGCCGTTGAGGAGCAGTACAAGGAGTTCACATCCCAGCATCTCAAAATTGTCGAGCAGAGCATGAGAGCCAATGCCTACTTCCATCATCTCAATCAACTGGCCAAGCTCGATCAGACCAAGAGTCCACCGCCGGCGCCTGTGCCGCACAAGAACTTCACTATTGACTACCTGATTAACGGTATCAAGGGAGAACAGTGTTAGTTAACATTCAACCTAATCACTGTGTGATTATTTTTAGACATAAGATAGCGTAAAATAAGGATTATTCATTATAAGTTAAGTTTTTTTAATGCCATACATTTCTTAAAGAAATGTAAGGCTGTAAATTTAAATTCTAGTAAATTTAAAATTCAGTAAATAGAATACTTATATGTATGTTATTAAACTATTTAAATTAATAAAATTTAACAACCTATCTAATACTTAATTGGGTTTAAATACAAATATGCTTTGCACATTTAAACAAAAAATTGTTTTTATTTATTTCTCGTATTCCACATTATTAACTATTAATTTAAACTTTATGTATACAAATAAATGTTAAGCCCTGCCTAACTCATCAAGTAGAACCACCATAAATTATTTAAAAAAAAATTAATGCTCAAAATGAATTTAGTTTCCTTCGATAACTAAATAATTAAAAAATATATAAAAAAATATTGGAAACCGAAACGTTCTAAAGAATTTAATTATTTTACAAGTTTTATTAGTAATTTGTAACGCGACACCGCGAACGTTACAAGATTTCCACCTAGTTTGCTCCAAGAATTTGTTCATCAAATTTTATTCGATATATCGAAAACAGCTTGTAAAACTTGTTTTAAATAAAAAATTCAATATATTTCTATGTATTAAAATGGTTCATGTTACAATCTTAAAATCGTACCCAGTGTAGTCGTAAGAATACAAACGGTACATTTTGGAAGTAAATTTTTAAGAAAATGGGCAAAAATATAGAAAAGTGCATTTATTACAATGTAGAATCTATATGACCATCCTATTGAATTTCTTCTTGCGTATATTGCTTAAATAAATAACTTGAATACATTTTTGGAAGAAAATTTCACAAGATGTGAGTTTTTGATCAATTTTACGTTTTTGAGCAAGGTGGACCTTTTTAATACTTTAATATCTTTAAGTATTTAATTTATTAATTTTAGAATTGCCCTCTTTTAATGCGGTATATAAAGTTCGAACTGCTCTCCCTATTGCAGCTTATCTGGCTATTACACAATGCCTAGCCAAGCTGAAAATCAATGATCCAATGGCCCAGACAAAACACAATTTAAATAAGTATATACTTAGGTCTATGCATGGTTCATAAGGAAGCACCTACAATAAAAAGTACAACTACAGCTTCAAGGCGTGAGTAAAAATGGCCCAAAGTGCAGTCAACTGTGTTGTGTACAACAACAACAAAAACAACTACAATTAAGTATTTATAAACAATGTATACATAATGATAGTTAATGTTAATTAAACTTGATTATTCATGTTGACTAGACCGAACCCTCCGAATCTCTTCAACAGGTAATTAACTCTTAAGCTTTAGCTTTTGTTATTGTTTTAGACATTGTTGTTGTTGTTGCATTTTGGGTATTACATAAGCGGCGAGCAGCTAATTACTTTTAATTTTCATTGTAGGCCATTTGATAATGATCCAAAAGCGACTTCCTATGGAGCAGCAGCGGCAGCTGGTGGAAAAGCCCATGCAGAAATTTCCGTCGACAGCGGCAAAGGCAACCCAATAAACCACTTTGCACTTGCACGTTACCTACATACACAAACACATACAACAGACACACACAAACATACACAACCACACACACAACACATAAACACACTTACTGATGTGTGCATGTACACAAATATATGTATGTACATATGTAAAGTGCCAACCATTTTCTTTGTGGTCTCTCTGAATTCTTGCTTTACATTGAAAACTGCATACAATTTTCACAACAACAACAACATTAACAGATACCAAAGTTTATGATTGCAAAACGTTTGGCCCACAAGCTGTTGAACTTGAGCTTTCGCACTTTAAGCCAACTGAAGTCGCTGTTCGCGTCTCGTGTCTTGCCGTTTTCGAGCCAATATATATTTGACGGTATTTCACAATATGTCTGCAACTCGTTTTCTATTTAACATATTCTTTGCGGCTTGACCTTGAGAAGTAAATAAACAACAATAGTAAATAATTAAATAAATGAGAACAGCAATGAAACTTAACCACATAATTACAGAACACGCTTATAAAGTAGGGCAACTCAAAGTAATATTCTTAACTTGTTGTAGTGAAAATATTATTTTGTAAATTATATTTTGAATGCTAATACTTTGAAGGGATGTTGTGTAGCTTTAATATAATTATTTTATTTTATACTTGTTGCAAAAATCTGGACATGCTTAATTAACGTGTTTCATTATATCTGGACATAATTTAACTAGTTGAAATAAATATAAATGTATAAGCCAGAAAACAAATCACACATTCCACAAAGAGAAATAGAGGAATAATAAATATAAAATCCATGAAAGTTCTTGAATTGAAATTGATCATATTCTATGCACATTTTTTAAAACAAAATATACTAAAATGCTAACTTCATCATAATCAGGTATGACCTACCGAAAATTTTTGAACTAAGGCTCCTAAATCAATATTCTGTCAAAAAACTGAAATGTATGTTGATAATAGCTGTTCCTTGAATTCACAGAATACATCGATTAAATACATGGTTTGTCGCTGTTACCGAAATAAGTAATTCTTGCCTTTAATCATAGTCTTGAAACTATTCAATGCTCAAGTTTGCAAACAGTTGTCTGAGTATTTAGTGCTAAGCTCGTCTTAAGTTTTGTTTCATCTTCTTTAATTTAAGATAAAAACTATATCGAAAACATATTTAATACTTGTATATTTAATATTAATATCTTGAAAAAAAGTGTGCTGAGTTAAAAGTTTAACGTCCGCAATAGACAAATACTAAGATTTTGAATTAACGAGACTTCTTGTCTTTATTTTTGATGCTGGATTGGTATGGTCATATCGAGCCCTATTTGCGGATATAACGTAAGCGACAAAAAGCAATTTTTACAGGATGAAAGGTTTTTAGGTTTCGTTAAGTTGATTTCTTCGTGTCATGTGTCGCTTACGTTATAGTTTACAGGCCAATATCTCCGGAAATAGTAAACAATTAAAGTTTTACATTTTAAGTGTAGATACTATTAATATTAATGAACACATTTACATCAAAAAGCAAATTTCGGAAAAATGTCGCTTGCGTTATATCCGCAAACAGGGCTCGATATTAACCACTTAATTTTTTTGTTATAGTAGTTTTTTATTCAAAATTCGCTTATTTATCGTGCAAATGCACGTTATCCTCAAATCTAATTTTTTTTCAAAAACAGTATGGCTTTTATCCTAAAATAGGTTTAAAAGTATTTCCAATGAAATGCATTTTCCAGAAAATTGCATTAAAATTCACCAATCTGAACGAGAGCTGTATCAGCTTGCATGCAAATGTAACGTCCGCAACTCAGGATAAGCCCATATCAATTACCAAGACTTCAAAATAATATTCTGCAACAACGAAATGTAATATAATCTGTTTGAAAATTTGAAATCGATGCCTATTAAATTGGCATTCAAAGACAGCTAAATAAATACAAACAATTGTTTTTTTTTAAATAATTATTAAAATACCTTTTTATTTGTAGAGTCAACAATAAATAAATAGAATTAAAACTTAGCAACCTTAAACCTAAATCACATTAAACGGCTGTCACGGGTCAGAAGGGTAGAAGTTAGTTTTGATTGGACACCTCATTGCTGGGAGCCAAAGATCAGCAGTTGCTGTGACAGGGCCATTTGCTGCAGGAACTGTTGTTGTTGCTGGGGCAGCTCGATGCCAGGGGCAGTGACGCCCTGCTGGAAGACGGCCTGCTGCAGCAGCTGGCGATAGTAGAGACTGAAGCGGACCTGTTGCTCCAGGATGGCCGCCTGTTGGGCACGATAATGCTCATACTGCAGCGCCATGTGTGCATCCTGTGCCTGCCGGGCTCGACGGCTCAAAAGGCAGGCCAAAGTGTTGCGATCCCGACGCTGCTGCTCCCGTGGACTCCGCTGACGTGGCGTCTGGCTATGACGCACCATGTTGGCGTGATAGGTGCTGCTGACAGGTGGAATTGGTGTCGAACTGGACTTCTGGCTCGAGGTGGCGACTCCTACTCCTTCGATGTTCTGTTCGTTGTCCAACCAGGGGCGGAAGAAGCCCTTCACCTGCCGCCTTTTGCTGTCTGGGGCTTCTTGGGTAATATTCTCCTTGTTCTGCTCCAGAATCAAATCCACATCACGCTTACGCTTCTGAGAGGTGAACTTCTTGTGCAGATAACTGACTTGGTGTTCCATGATGAGATTTTTGTTAGGTTGTTGATTAGGTTGATGGGCCGACGTTGTTGATGCTTTGACGTTCAATGTCTGAATGCTGCTGTCCTCCGTCTGATATCCTGTTTATATGTCCAGGCTGGGCAGGATTATGGGTCACAGGTAGTTGGCCCCTTTTTGCGCTGGACTGGGATTCGCATTTGGGTCGGTAAACAGACGGATTAGCGCATCATATTTTATTACCTAACTAATCGTTGTTTTTCGCTCGATCGTTTTGAATATTTTTATTACCTGCAGCGGCTAATTACCTGTTCCTACCTGTGCGTCCAAATCAAAGGTCTGTCGCTTCTACCGGAACTCATCTGTGCGCATTTTATTGACCTACTTGACGCCATACTTTCTGTGTGGTCCTTAAGGACACTTTTTCGTTTTCTTTTTTGTCGCAAGTTCTAGGAATTTCCAGGCAGCGCGTAGAGAATTTTGGGGTGGCGAAAACAATAGAACCCGTATCTATAAAGAAATACTTGGGAAATTGGTTTTAGAAAAGGTGATCAAAATTTCAACTAAAAAACCACACATTAAAATAAACGCGATTTGTGTCTTAAGTATATAAAATTGTTTTTAATAACAGTATATTTGAAACTTAAAAATAAATACGAATAATTGTTATTATAGATTAAATAAATCAGACTTGAAATTATAATTAAATCATTTTTGAATAAAAGTCTTCAGTTACTCTAAAAAAACACTGAAAAATTAAAAAAAAAAACATGAACTATTATTTAAAACTGATTTAGCAAAAGTAAATTTAACCCATTATTTCTTATGGATAGTTATATTCATTGATAATAATTATTTGTTATTTTTAAAAATGATTAATAAAGTAAATGTCGTTAAGTAACTATTAAAAGTGTTATATTTTTTAATTATTCCTTATAATAGTAATGGATCTTGCTTTAAATGATTTATTATTACTGAGCCTCCAGTTACTATAGTAACTTAGTAATAATATACTAATCATTTATATAGGCTAATTTCTTTTGTTGCAACTACTAAGTGATTAGCTATCCAAATACAAAGTAAGTAATTATGTAATATCTTAGTATATACCACATATTAAACCCTAAACATCTATCACGTTCCGTCACATGTGAAATAAATATAAATGTATATGTCTAGTACTTGAATATAGTTGCAAATCAAAAGTACAAAACGATGCTCTAGTATCAGTTGATTCCAGACGAGAATACTCGTAACAGCTTTGTACTTATTTGCAACTAAATTGCATCAACTTAACTTATTATTGATCAATGATTAATGGACTCCATTAAATGTTTTGATTTAACCAGCGTTAAGTGTAAATATATGTATATTTGCTTTATCAATTAGTTATCGCTATAATATAGAAATGTTAACTCTGTATTATAATTGCTGCCTTTTAGTATGTAGTAATAACCAGTAATTATTAAGACTTTATTACACATTTATTCAGAGAGTACAACAATAATGACGCATTACATGTTATAGACATTAAATATGTTAATATGATATTATTTAACAATATTATTATGTAATTATAACTAAGGTCTCCTAAATACTCTTACATGTTTCTTCGGTATCTAAGTATATCAAATAGCAATAATTGCAGCCGTATTTCGTATAATTTATAACAAATTTACTATATCTGGATTACGAAACCCACTCCACGCTAGTGACGAGGCATTACGAAGGGTGTGAAAGCCAACAATATAAGATTATTTGTTTAATATTCTGAATAATTATTAGTCGTATTAGAAAGATAAGTGCGAACGACGCAGTTGACATTAGAATATTGCAACTTAACTTGAAATAAATTTATTCAAAGTGAAAACTCTTAAGTCTAAGACTTTGCTTTAAAAAAAAACTTAAAAAATGCAAATCTAAAGATTAACATGGCAAATTCAAATTCATACACTGGCGCACATATTTATTGGCACAGCAAACATTTTGAGATTTGGGGGCTTAATTGTTCCCTTATCGTTAACATATTGGTATCAATGAAAAGGTCATTTAAATTCCGTTTGAATGATATAAAACTTTCCTTAACCCATTAAGTACCCTTCGATATTTTCGAATTTATGTAAAAGTCAATTTTCGAAACTTTTTTCCTCGATTTTTTAATAAAAATATTTTGATGCAAAAAAATTCTTTAAACAATTTAAGGAGTGACTGCAAAAAAAATTTGTCAAAAATATTTTTGCTAGTATTTTTTATAATTTTTTGAAAATTGCTAAAAAGGCACTTTTTATGTAAAAAGTAGGAAAAAGGGGTTAAAATGGTCATTTTTAGGATTTTCAAAAAATTATAAAAAATACTAGCAAAAATATTTTTGAAAAATTTTTTTTGCAGTCACTCCTTAAATTGTTTAAAGAATTTTTTTGCATCAAAATATTTTTATTAAAAAATCGAGGAAAAGAGTTTCGAAAATTGACTTTTACATAAATTCGAAAATATCGAAGGGTACTTAATGGGTTAAGGAAAGTTTTATATCATTCAACCGGAATTTAAATGACCTTTTCATTGATACCAATATGTTAACGATAAGGGAACAATTAAGCCCCCAAATCTCAAAATGTTTGCTGTGCCAATAAATATGTGCGCCAGTGTATGTACATTAGAGTGGGTCAATTTGTATGGAGCAAAAATAAATTTTTTTCTATTTCAAGCGGTTATCAAAATCGTAATCTACGACGAATTCTAAGAAGATTTGCCCAAGAAACCATGGGTCTAAAGTCAAAATCAAGCTTCCGATTTTTAGCGTGAAATATGGGAAATCGTATGAAAAGTCAAAAATTATCATAATTTCTCGTTAAAAATCGGAAGCTCGATTTTGACTTTAGACCCATGGTTTCTTGGGCAAATCTTCTTAGAATTCGTCGTAGATTACGATTTTGACAACCGCTTGAAATCGAAAAAATTGACCCACTCTAATGTACATATATCTAAGGAGGAACGACCTGTCGTTTTATACAGACGGATCGAAGACGGAAGAAGGCACAGGAGCGGGGGTCTACGCCAGCGACCCAGCTGTGCAGCTTTCTTTTCGCCTCCCAGATTGGTGCAGCGTGTTCCAAGCAGAGATCTATGCTGTCTGGCAAGCGATCAAATTGATATACACCTTGGAGGGACCTGCAAGGAACATATCAATCTACATCGACAGTCAGGCCGCAATAAAGGCTCTGTCCACGAACACAGTCAAGAGCAAGCTCACCCGAAACACGGCCGCAGCTCTGAACCAATGTCAGCATCACTCCATCAGACTCGTCTGGGTGCCAGGACACACGGGAGTGTCTGGTAATGAGATGGCTGACGAGTGTGCTAGAGCCGGATCAGCGCTGCCGGCTAATTGCGCGGTGACAGACATATGCAAGCCTATCCAGTATGCTCTCTCGGAACTAACAAGAACCGAAAGAGCGGCGGCAGACGGATATTGGGCAGCAATACTGGGCTGTCTTGTCTCAAAAGCACTCTGGCCAAGATACAACCCACAGCGAACTGCCGAACTCCTACACTTCAACAAGAACAGGATAAGGCTACTGACGGGGGTCTTGACAGGACATTGCCATATCGGCCGTATGGCACAGCGATATGGCGGGCCGTATCAAGACTTCTGTCGCAGCTGTGGGGACGAAGAAGAGATGGAAAGTGTCCAACACCTTCTCTGCGACTGTCCTGCACTTCAGAGAAGGCGCAACCGGTTCCTCGGAAAACCCTTCTTTGATGATCTGGGCAGTCTCGCGAATGTGCGGCTGGAGGACCTGGCATACTTTCTAGACTCCACCGGCTGGTTTCACGGGCGGGCGTAGCCCAAAGAGACTAGCTGGTTGACACCGAATGGCATAGCGCATCCTTCCCCATATCCCATCAACCCTCCCACACCCCCTTCGTTTCCTACAGCACATCAGACACCACAATGGGCCACTTGGCTTCTGGGTGCTCTCGACTTCGGTTGAGCTGTCTGACTATCCTATCCTATCCTATTCTAATGTACATATATAAAATGACTTGCAATTTAAACTTCATTTTAAACGGAATAATAGTAATTCACCCCCTTTGTTCAGATAAAGATAAAAATATTTTAAATTTGTATTGAATTTAATTACTAGAGTAACTGATCGGATTATCTGTACAATCTGTAGATTTTTAAGAGTCGGGCGAAATTGCCTTCGATCTACTAGAAACTTCATAAATCCTTTTAAGCCCAATATTCATAACAAGTGTTTAATTTTTAACAATTTTAATTTATTGATGGTCAACAAAGGGAGTAAATAAATAGAACTTTAAAAGTCATCACAAGGTCAATTAAATACAATACATATAAATAAATTTAATATCTAAATAAAAGCAAATAAAGTCAATTGGGAAATTGTCTAACGCTTCATTGTGGTTGCCTGTTGTTGTTGTTGCTGTGGCCAGGACTGTCCAATCTGCTGCAGCTGATGGAGATGGTAGGCGCTGAGTGGAGTTTGTGTCGTGGCCATTGCCTCCTGCAGGAATCGCACATAGTAGAGACTCAGACGGATTTGTTGCTCCAAGTCGACTTTGTGTTGTTGCTTGAACTGATTGTACTGCTGCTCCATGACAACCTCCTTGGCCTGTCGGGCTCGGCGACTGAGCAGACAGGCCAAAGTGTTGCGATCGCGACGCTGCTGAGCCTTCGGACTGCGCAGACGTGGCCTGTGGGTGCGCACCATGTTGGCGTGATAGGTGGTGGTTAGTGGTGCGGTGGGAGTTGGTCGCCTTGGTGGTTGCTCTGCAGAAGCTGCTGTTGTTGGTGCTGCTGGTGTCTCATCCAGCCAGGGGCGAAAGAAGGGACGCTTGGCTGGCAGCTCCATGACAAAGACAACATCATCCTCCTCCCCATCCTGGCTGCGTTTACGTTTCGAGGCGGCGAACTTTTTGTGTTCATAGCTGGAGGCATCCATTGTGTTGGGTGTATCCATGGTGATCTAATGACAATTGATGTTGTTGCTCGATTGCTGTCGCGTTGCCGACTGTGCAGCCATTGTCCTCGACATAATCTTTTATGCAACATTAGGTAATGGTCCAAATCCAAATGCCGTATCCCAATCCAAAGCGTTTTCCCACCAATCCCCTATCTTTTCAGGTATTTCCCAATCGACTTCATTCATTCAAAGTGTGCCTGCACCTCGAACTAATCACCTTGTCTACCTGTGACCCCAAGTACCGTACCAGCTTGTCAGGTAGCTTGTCCCACGGACATGAACATGGCCTAATCCGCCGGCTGCCGTTGCTGTTGCTTTAGCTGGGGTGTCATAAACCAGTTGTCCTTTTCTTCTTTTTCGACTGTTTGTATTGCCAGCGATTTTCACTGGAAATACCTGTTGAGTGAACAGATCGGGAACTGTCTCTCTGTCCGTAATCCTGGCGCTCATATGGCCATGCTGTCTACAGCCGCCGCATTGTTCGGTTTTTTCTTTATGGCACCTATTCTATTGTTCCCAATGATCCGCAAAAGCATTTATGACTTCAGCTTGTGAGATCTCTTGGCCAGCTGAAAGTGTACGACATCCCAAAATGTGCTGCAAGTACTTCTCGACCATCTTGTCGTCATCCCTAAGGGCTAAGTGCGTTTAGAATTATGTCGGACTTTTCATTCAATGCCCTGTACCGTCCATTGATTTATGCGATGCAGTCGCAGTCACCTTGCAGTCGTCCTTAGCTAAGCGGATTTATTTCAGGAGGGCTTGAGTCCTGCCCTCAACAAATGCTGACTTAAGAGAGCACGAATTTTACGTTTGTTATTTATTAACTGATAAATTGCCATATTGTTTGATTACAATGTTCAATGTTCTCATGCCTTTAAGACCGGAAAGATGTTATAAAAGAAATCTAGTGCAATCATCTACTGTCTCTCCTACACAAACCTACCAGGAAATGTTTTCTTCTTCGGGTTACACAACTCAAATGTGATTCCAGACATGTTCTGGGAAAAGGAAATTATAACAAAGTATTATCTTGGAAATGTTGTGAATGAAACTATCTGTAGATAATTGCATAACTGTCCTGTTTTTGGATTTATTCTACTTCTATGCTGGGGTGAACAAACTTAACTCTTGTTTATAAATTTTCTAAGCTATCTTTTTTCAGCTGTTATCATTAATTCTAAATAATTTAACACTAGAGTTAATATATTTGTTCTGATAATTTTGAAAGCGTTATCAAATTAATTATAATAATTATTTATTTATTTACAGAGAGCTAACATATAATGCTAAAACTATAGGCTAGCTTAGTTTACTACATGCATTGGCATCTGTGGCCTTCAGCACTTTAATTATTATATTAAACTTATAAATTGAACAAATTTAACACTCGTAATCGATGTTATTTTACAGATGAAATAATAGGAAATAATTTTGAAAACCAATAAATAAAAAAAACTGGTTTTAAAACTAAGTACTATGTTTACTTCTCCTAAAGTTGTTAGAAGATGTGGGACATTTTTCTTTAAAAAATTTTCTTTAGCAAATCCACTTTTTTAATAAGGGTAAACCTTTTTAGAATCAGTTGTGACATTCCCGAAATTAAATTTTGCTCTGAAAAATGCGCAACAAATTTTACAGATTTGAAATTGTTTTAAAAACAGTTACACCATAGAGATATTTTTTACAGTGGGATTTTAACCATCTGTACCTCAGATATGTGTCAAAAATGTGGATTTTAAAAAGGTTATAAAATAAGGAATTTTAACATAGTTTTATAATTATTTTACTTAAAACTCTCTTTTTACCCCTAAGCAAGAGCGTCGGCAGCATTACAAACAGGGGGGGGGCCAAACTATTTTTTTCACGTTTTCACATTAACTTTTGTTGGATTTCGGAAGCTATATAATGTAAAGTTATGAATGTAGGGGGGCAATGGCCCCCCTGCCCCTGTCTGCCGACGCCCTTGCCCCTAAGTACGAAGTTCCTTGTCAACAACTTTTAATATTTAAGAGAAATTCAATATTAATAAGGTGGTTTTGATAATCCTTTTTCATCTTATACAAAGAAATAAATTAAATCACATAGTTCCCTTAAGATTCAACATTGACAGATTTAATGGTTATGAAAGCGTATGATGCCTTATAGACATTTGATAATTTGAATAGACTATCTTAAGCAGATATAAAATGATTGTATTCAAATATAATTACTAAAGAGAAAATATATATTTCAGATTTCGTTCTTGGTTGACAAAGAATCTTTTGTATAGGGTGGCCCACGAAAAGTGGCGTTTTAAAATGGCCATAAAAAAACGGGTGGATATTTTTCAAAGATTTTTTATTTATTGAATTGCCCCAACATTGGGGCTTATTTGTGGAAGACCGCTTCATTCATATGGCTGCCCCGGGAGGCCTTCAGATCCCTTATCCCTGTAGGATAATAACATAAATCAGATACTTATTTATTTATCGAATTTGTTTTTCATTTTTTAGATTTTCGCTTCCAGATGTTCAATTCCAAACTCTTCTTGTCCACGAACGACCTTCAATTATTTATTTTAAACTGATTTCATATATTTAAAAATTCATTTTAAAAGATACCGACAAGCAACAATAAATTGTCTTAAAATCTTAGAAAACCAAACAGAATAAGCAGCAAATCTGTTGAATATAACGATATACACTCGCATGTGTGCTCAAAGAAACTAAGACACACGCAATGTTTCGGGAAAATCCCAATAAATTTCCATTCAATTGTCCATTGTCACTAAGCCGAGTCGAGCTGCGATGGAACTTAATGAGCCAGATTAGCGGTAAGCGAGATAAGAATCCATCGAGAATACTTGGGAGAATGCAACGGGAACGGACCTCATCAAAGAACATTCCGAACGCAGGCGCAGGCGCTGCACGGAATCTACGTCTTCTGATGAAAACAAATTTTCGATAGAAATACCAGGAAAATTGAAAGGTCGACAGACAGAAAGAATGTACTCGTAGGTGTGTAGGTGCGAGCCAAGCACCGTTGAGCAAATGAAAAATTAATTACAAAGGACTTGGACATGGATTTGGGAGAGTCGAGCAGAGCAGGTAACAACATCGAGATATTCTGAAACAAATCCTTTTATTTTTATGACAATGCAGACCCTTTTGTCAACGAAGTTTTTCCCATAAACAAGCCGGGCAGGCACCTTAATGATAATTTCGGAGCAGGTAGACCGGCAATGGGACACGTATAAAAGCAGCAGTTGCGCAGCAGAAGGAGCACAGTCAAACGACAGACAGCAACGTAACAACATCAACAATTTAAAGAACACTGAAAGATGGCACCTGCACACATGGATTATCCACACAACGAGAATGCGAACGCGAATCAAACCGAGTCGAGTGTCGGTTATACGCATAAAAAGTTCAACACGGATTGCTACAAGCATAAGAAATTTGGCAAACGCATCAGCAAGGATGCCACGCCCACTGCTCCGCCTCTATTCCGTCCATATGCACTGAGTGAAAATACGCCAAGGAAACGTCGCCAGGATATGCAAGAGCCCCAACAACAACATCAACTGCCGCCCACGCCACCCACAACGCCTCCACAGCAACAGCAGCAGCAGAAACAACAGCAACATCTCTACCAACAACAACAACAACATCTCTTCCAACAACAACATCTCTTCCAACAACAACAGCAGCAGCAACAGTTTTATGTGCCCACTGCCACGCCCACACCGGTGATCAATCATCAGGCCTACGCCTATGTATTACAAAAACAACGCACCGTACTCCAAATGCGCCAAATGCTCAGCATCAATCCGGATGCCAACACATGGCCAACGGAGTTGCGCAATGCCCTCTACTCCATGCTGCACCAATAAGTGGAATTCGACGTGAGGTTTAGGGGTAGTTACCTCGTCCCCCCGAGTCGGTGATTTGCCTAGCAACCAGTGATATAGTGATTTAAGTGCCCTGCGGATTGTATATGATATAAAAAACTTTAACTTGAATGGACCATATTTACTTTGCCTTAATAATTGTACATAAAACACTTGATTATTTACCGTTCAAACAAAACCAAATAAAAAAAACTATTTTATATGCATTAAAACAAAGGACTTATATTCTGGGAAAATTGAGGGTCAATGGAAAAATGATTCAACATTAAGGACAAAACTTAGTTGAATATGTTCGACTGCTTTCTTGAAATTTGCTGTCAAAAGAAAGCATTAAATAATTTTAAAATAAATAATTTTGCTTTACAGACTTAAAAAACTCGAGCACAGTTTTTTGAACTAAAACTGAATTTTTCTAGCTTGGTAGTTGCCTTTTTATCGACACGATTAAAGTTGAATTGCAAACAATTTATGAAGCAATAAAACTCTTAAATGGTTTAGATATATAGAACAGTCAATACAGTCAACTCCTACATATACCCTAAACACACTCAAGACAAAGGTAGCTTCATTTGGTGACAATAAACAAAGTAATCAATAGCTCAATTACATTTAAGTTAAAAAAAAATCAATTAAATTGGGATAGTTAAATTTGGAGATACATTATATTGAATGATTGCAAACATTTACTTTTAAACTGAACTAAATAGAACTCTTAAACAATTACTACATCTTGGCTTATAGTCTACATTGAGTTATTAAATCCGAGACGATCGAATACAGAATTCGACTGAACCCGTGGCCTCTGTCCACCGTTAACGCTTGAATGCCGACGTGGAGCTGAATACTGCGGCTTGTGATCTCGTTGCTGGGCACGCTGTGGTGGCGGTAATGATGCGGCTGCTGATGATGCGGCTGCTGATGATGCATTGCCCAAACGCTTGTGGACGGGCAGCGTATCCTGGCGTGTAAGCAACTCATCGCTGCGCATGCGTATTGCTTTGCCCTTCACTGGACTTAGACGTGCGCCCGGCTTTTTGGGTGGCGAGGCTTTTAGATTGTAGGTTTTGCGTGTGGCATGCAGTTTGGAAACTATGAATCAAATGGTTTAAATTAATTCGAATTAAAGTGCATGAGAATTGAAGCTTACCTAGACCTAAACGTGACTTTATATTGCGTGCAAAGTTGCTGTTGCCACGCGACTTGTAGGACGCGTGTGGAGCGATTTCTCGCACCTCGGCCGTCGAGGCAAATTTGACAATTTTCTCAGTGGGCATATCTACATCACGTTGTTCACCATCGCTAGCATCGCTATCCATATCACTGTCCGCATCCTCATCTTCGTCATCATCCATGCTATCGTCGCTATCATCGCCGCGTTTTAATGGCACCTTGTGCACCAACATCACCTTCTGCTGCGGCAGACGTGCCACAGGCGTGACTGTGTTTTTAGCCTTGACTATGGCCGAGTTCCGTTTGGCGCCGCTATTCATGCTGCTTTGGGTGTTCTTTAAAATCGATTTGATTTCCTTGGCAAGACCTGTATTTTGCTGTGCGGCGTCGAGCGATTGCTTGCCACCGAGACGGGCAAAGACCGAGTTGTTGCTTGAGGTGGCAGACACTTTCGGGTTGGATGATTTATGAACGCCAGTGATGTGTACACGCACATTGCTCTCGCCGCTACTGGAGACAATGCCCTCCTGAGACCCATCATCACATTTGGTCTTGTGCAATCGTGCAAAGACGTCCGTCTTCTTAGAGCTGCTCACACGATCCGAGTATACTGCAAATGAATAACGTCACAGTGAACACATAGACAGTTGTATTTGTACTTTATAACTTACACTTCTCCCGCTTGGCCAAAATCTGCTTGCTGCGCTCTGTGGTGCCAGAAGGTAGAGTCACCTTATATTTACCCTCATGCTCGGGCAGCACACGACGAGCGGGCTTTGTTGGTGGCGTTGTGCTGCCCGTTGAAGCTGTTGTTGACTTACTGCTGGGCGGCGTTGGGGCAATAGATGCACTGCTCTTGGCCTTGGGCTTTGGCAGAGGTGTCTCGGGTGTCAGCATCTTGTCTAGTGTGTGCTGATCGCTCACTTGCTTGGAGTGACGCAATATGGCTATAATATCGCCCATTGGCGTGATGCCCATCTCGCGCAGATACTCCTTGTTCAAATCCAGCAGCATGTCTTCCTGTATGCGATTCTCGACAAATATATGGGCATAGCTTGCCGCAGCTGGCGAAGGAATTCCCCCGGCGTTGAAAAACTTCACCCATCGCGCTGTAAGTTTAGCATTTTAAGAAGTTCTTTAGTTTATAGTCGTTTTGTACTCACCTGCACTTGACTTTGACATGTTTGGTAGTGAATAACACACTATTATATTAAATATTATTGCTTCTTTTCTTAAATATATATTTATTTTTCACATCTATGCAGTTCAATAAAGTGGTTCGAAATAAGTACAATTGAACTGTTCACAACACTGTACCAGTGAATTCGGTCGCTCATTTAGTTCAGTGTTTTATTTTATTCAACTGTTATTAACAACAAACACTGTTATTCGTGAAAAATGATGCTGCGATTGGTATATGTTAATAATAAGGATGTTAATTTAATAATAAATATAAATCAAGATGCAAATGCTTAAAATAAATTCTGATTTAGGAAATGCAGAAAATGCGGTTTTGCGTTTGAAATTTAACAGAGAGCTGCTGTTGTTGGTAGCCAATAACAGAAGAATTTGCTGTTGTGTCTGTGGCAGTGCTGCTGCTGGGAATTGCGGGAATTGGAAATTCTGGCTTTTATTAGAAATTCATTTGGCTTTTTTTTCGCTTTTTTAATGTGCCACCAATTTCATCGCGAAGAATTATACGACCTGCTGAAATCTTATAAATTAAACACATTCAAAACCATAAAAAACGCTATTTTTGCGCTTTTTTTAGAATGTTTTCAGCCTTTTTTGTCCTTCTCTCTAGGTTCAAACAGCTCTTTTTTTTATAAAAAGTTGGCAGCACTGGTCTGTGGTGGCTTGTCGATAAATATACTGCTATCGATTAATGCATTGAACAGCTGACGATAAAAACTTGTTGGAACGCGATAAATAAACAACGCTTTCCGCACGTGCCGCAATTAATTAAAGTTTTAAATCAAAATCGTGTTATATTATGTCGGGTCGACTTGAACTGCTCAGTGAACAGGGCCTACGTCTTGATGGTCGCCGGCCGCACGAGCTGCGGCACATCAAATGCAAGCTGGGCGTCTTCGAGCAGCCCGATGGCAGCGCCTACATGGAACAGGGAAATACGAAGGTTTTAGCCGCCGTCTACGGCCCACATCAAGCCAAGGCCAAGAAGACGGAGGGCAACGATCTGATCATTAACTGCCAGTACAGCCAAGCCACGTTCTCCACATCCGAGCGGAAGAACCGTCCACGCGGCGACCGCAAGTCGCAGGAGTTCAAAATGTATTTGCAGCAGGCTTTGAGTGCAGCCATTAAATCCGAGCTGTATCCACGCTCCCAAATCGATGTCTATGTGGAGGTGCTGCAAGCAGATGGTGCCAACTATGCCGTATCCCTGAATGCCGCCACCCTGGCACTCATTGATGCGGGAATTTGCCTGAATGAGTTTGTTGTCGCCTGCACCGCATCCTTGAGCAAGACCAACATTCCGCTCACGGATATATCCCATGTCGAGGAGGTGTCTGGCGGACCCAAGCTAACCATAGCGGCCCTGCCCACCGCCCAGAAGATTGCATTCATGGAAATGAGCGAAAGATTTCACATCGATCAACTGGAGACGGTCATAGAGACGGCAATGGCGGGTTGCCGCGAGATTCGAGACATCCTGGAGGCGGCAGTCAAGGAGCATCTCATACATATTGGCAGTGCAGCCGACTGGGCGCGTGTGTGTTAAAATAAAAACTCGTAATTACTAACATTGCTTAGAGATTTAGTTAATAATGGAGGAACATTCAATTAGTTTTTATCGGCTGCCTCTTGTACGGGTTGCCATGTTTCCAGCAGCTCCACCAGCTTGTGCCGGCGCTGTTCCAGCTGCAGACGTTCGATGAGCCCGCTCAGCTGCTGTCCGCCCTCGAGGAAGCCACTCAGATTGTGCAGCGTGCCGCCCTGTTGCACGCGATGATCCGTGACGCGATCCTGCACAAAGTTATACGTGCGAATCTTCTCGTTGCGGTTCAGGTTGCCCTGTTGCGCCTTGCGTGTCGCCTGCTTGCTCGCCTCGGCACTCTCCAGTTGCTGTTGCATCAGCTTCGCCTGCAGTCGCTTGATGGCCAGCTCCCTGTTCTTCAGCTGCGAGCGTTCCGACTGCGCCTCTACGGCCATGCCCGTGGGCAGATGCACAATGCGCACCGCCGAGTCTGTGGTATTTACATGTTGTCCACCCGCTCCACTCGCGCGTTTCGTCTCAATCTTGAGATCACGCTCGGCAATGTGCACATGAACATCGGCGGGTCGTGGAATAACCGCGATTGAGGCAGTGCTGGTGTGGATGCGTCCGGATTTCTCGGTGGCCGGCACACGTTGTACCCGGTGCACTCCAGCCTCGTAGCGCAGCCAATTGTAAGCCTCGGGATCGTGAACCAGCAGATTGGCGTGCCGTAAGCCACCAATGTCTGTGGTTTCACGAGCAAACTCCTCGTACTCCCAGCCCATGTGCTCGAAGTAGCCGGTGTACATGTCGTACAGTTCCTGGGCAAACAGCATAGCCTCTTGTCCGCCGGCGCCGGCATTCACCTCAAAGATGAGCGCCGGATAGACCTCGTCGTCGGCGAGTGTTAGCAGTTCCTGCAGCATTGCGTCCTCCTGTTTGCGTAACAAATCCGTGTACAGCTCATTTTCCTCCTGCATCAGCGCCCTCATGTCCTCATCCTTCTCAGCAGCCAGATCCTGAGCCGATGTGATGTTGCGCTGCAATGCTCGGTGCTTTTCGAGGGAATTGACAACGCCATCCAGCCGGGACAGACGCGCATATTCCTTGGGGTTGCCGGCTGCACTCACGCGCAGCGCGTAGTATTCCAGACGCAGCGATTCCAGGTAGCCTTGCAGTTTCTCGTTCTGGAAACTGAGCGGATCTGTGCTGGCCCAGCGTCGTAAAAGACAGTGGGAACGTACATTCAACAATTTACGAATAAACATCACAAAACAATATTTATGTTGGTTAAATAACTGTTTAGTAGAGATGGGCGATACTTTTGTCACTGCTACTTGTCACAAACATTTCAAAGTGCCCGCGACAAAATCACTGAATGATCTTTTTCACTGCCCAGTATTTAGTATTTTGTGCTCGGTCATAAATGAAATTTTATTCGTCCAAATCGTTCGTTTTATACAAATTAAATCATACACATACAAAATCACTTTGCTATTTTAATATTTCTACTCACAGTCACTGTTACTTATTGCATCAGTCACAGCTATCACTCTCAATGTCCATGTTGTGGACATTTGTTCGTTTGTATAAAGCGCATAGCAGCTAGAATGTGTAAGCCACCTACTGGACTGAAACAGCGCAGTATTTTTGAAAATTGCTAAGTTTTGCAATAAGATTATAAACCAATAAAAAAATTTAAATTATAAGTAAGAAAAATAAAGGTAATTATTTTACTAAATGCGGATTTTTATTTGTTAAATACGAGTTAAATCTGGAATTGAGTTATCCGTGGGGCCTGCCACCTATTTTTTTTTGCCAGACTTAGCAGGGCTGCCACATGATTTTTTTACACCGTCAGGCAACTCCTTAGGCAAAAGCAAAGTGAGCGAGCGAGCGAGAAGACTGCAAGCAGAAGAATGTTCGTGTTATTTATTTAGTTAATATTTATAATAATAGCCATATCAGTGCAATATAAAAACAATACTTGCCAAGCAAAGTGTCCACAGCATTAGCTACATTAATAACAAAAGGAAGCTGTGCAATACACGGGAGCTAAATGCTTAGTTATTTTCATCTTCATGTCTATGATTATGTGGGTGTGTGTGTGTGTTGTGCTTGATTAATGAAAACAGTTGTGTTCGTAGTGGTGTAAAGTGCAGCAGTAGCAATTAAGTTTAATTAACTCATAAATTGGATGTGAAAAGGCAGCCAGAGTGCATTTATATAAAGTCAAAAGCAGCCGTAGCAAGAGTGTAACGAAATGCCACCGCTGAAAAGCTACTCCATACACCATGAATTCAATGCAAATGCAAATTGTCACAACGGCAATGACAACACCACCGATAACGATAACGATTACTTCAATCAGCCTGCAGCTGCTGCGGCTGCCAGCACACAACGCACAAATCTGCCCTCGTATTGCAACGCCCAATATCCGTTTAAGGTGTTGGCCAACCTGAATCAATTGCGGGAACAATCGCGCTTCTGTGACGTCGAAATAATCGCGGGCGAGGCCACATTCAATGCACATCGCGCAGTACTGAGTGCATCTAGTGCATATTTCGAGGCAATGTTTCGGCCCGAACTGGGCCTAAATGAAGTCAAACAGAAATCGGTGGTGTTGCATACAATCGATGGCGATATATTGCACATACTCTTGGACTTTATCTACACTGGTCGTTGCGAGATAACGCAGGTGAGCACTGCACTTCCATAAAAGTAAATTTCAAATTTTACAACGATCTTTCTTTCAGTCCAATGTGCAGGAACTTCTCGCTGCCGCGGATATGCTGCAGCTGAACGAAGTGGTCGATGGCTGTTGTGAGTTTCTCTGTCGGGAACTGCATGCCACAAATGCTTTGGGGATTTTACGCTTCGCGGAAGCGCACAATTGCGAATCACTGGCCAAAAGTGCAATGAACTTTGTGCAAGCCAATTTTCCAGCGGTAATTATATTTAATAATCATCAAAAAATGTAACACACAAAAAAATAGCAGACTTGTTTCCGCCCGGGTTCGAACCGGGGACCTTGTGCGTGTGAAGCACACGTGATAACCGCTACACTACGGAAACGATGGAAGTTAGCTCGCCAAATGAAACATGTATGACTCAGGGTACAAATGGAATTCATCCCGGGATATATTACTGCTTTTAGCTATTTATAGATCAACATTTCTGGATCATTTTATATTCGATCCCAAGAATTAAATCGATCGTTTTCCTCTTTAAAAACAGCGCTATGAGTTACATAGTTCCGAATTTATCTTTTTATTAAATTTTTGATAAAATTTACCATTTAAGCCCTTTAAATTTTAGAAATATTTTTATTAGAAAATTAGTTTAATAACTGTAAAAGGGGATTATTCAATATTTAAAATTCTTTTTGTAAGCTTTTGTATTTTTCGCCAAATGAAACCTCTATGACACAGGGTACAAATAGAATTCATCGCGAGATTCTTGACTGTTTTTGACTATTTATAGATCAACATTTCTGGATCATTTTAGATTCGTTCCCAAGAATTAAATCGATCGTTTCCTCTTTAAAAACAACGCTATGAGTTAGTTTCGAATTGATCTTTTTATTACATTTTTAATCAAATTTGCTATTTTAGCTCCTCAAATTCTGGCAATGTTTTTATTAGAAAATTAGTTGTTTAATAAGTTGAGGTTCATTCCCCGTCTGTAGTTTTCTTAACTGTAAAAGGGGATTATTCAATATTTAAAATTCCTTTTGTATGATTATGTATTTTTCGTCAAATTAAACTTCTATGACACAGGGTACAAATAGAATTCATCCCGAGATTCTTGACTGTTTTTGACTATTTATAGATCAACATTTCTGGATCACATTATATTCGTACCTTTTAATTAAATCGATCGTTTCCCCTTTTTAAAAATAACGTTATGAGTAAGTTCCGATTTTTTTTATTACATTTTTAATCAAATTTGCTATTTTAGCCTTCAAATTCTGGCAATATTTTTATTAGAAAATTTGTTGTTTAATAAGTAGAGGCTCATCCCCCGTCTGTAGTTTTCTAAACTTTAATTAAAAGGCAGATTATTTCAATATTTTAAATTACATCTTTATCCTTTTTTATTCCATAGATAACTCTGGAGGATGAGTTTCTGGAAACACCACAGACCCTGTTGTCGCAGCTGCTAAACTCGGAGCTGTTACGCGTGGACTCCGAATCCCAGGTGTTCCAGGCAGCACTGCGTTGGATCAAGCACGATGTGACGCAGCGTCGTTGCTATGTCTTCGATATACTTTCGCATGTCCGCATGGCTCTGGTTCCCGTTAAGGTCATCGATAAGGCGCTGAAGGATGATTGCCGCGACATGTCGGTGAAAATAGCGTTGCGTTCCATATGCCGGGACATTGCCTCGAAACGTGGCCAGCTGGTGCCTTTGAGGGTCTGCCCTCGCCAGTTGGCCAAAAAGAATATATACATTATCGGTGGCTCGCATCGGGACACACCGCGCACTTGGAACACCGCAGACTGCACATTCGAAACGGTGGCCAAATTTGATATATTCCGACGCGAATGGACTGAGACGGCACCCATGGAGGTGGGCCGTATTCTGCCGGGCGTTTCGGCACTGAACGGCAAGATCTATGTGGTCGGGGGAGAACGTGGCTCCCAGATATTGGCCAATGGCGAGGTATATGATCCACAAAACGATATCTGGCAGCCCATAGCACCGATGATTGTGCCCCGCTGCGAGTTTGGACTGTGCACCATGGGTGGGAATCTGTTTGCAGTGGGCGGTTGGATTGGTGACGACATTGGCGGCACCATGGAGTGCTATGATCCAGAGAAAGATCTGTGGAAACTTATTGGCAGCATGCCACAGCCCCGTTTCAGCATGGGCGTGGTCAGTTTCGAGGGTCTGATCTACATAGTCGGCGGATGCACCACAACAACTCGACATTTACCAGACTTGATAAGGTAATATTTAAAGAAGATGGTATAAATAACTATTCAATTGATTAATTTGTAATATCATTTGCTTTAGCTACAATCCTGTAACCAAGGAATGGACGCAATTGGCGCGCATGCAAACGGCACGTTGTCAAATGGGCGTCGCGGTGCTGGATCGTTATCTATATGTGGTGGGTGGCAGCAGCATTAGCCAGGATACACTCAGCTCGGTCGAGCGCTACAACTTTGACGACGACAAATGGTCAACGGTCTGTGCTCTCAACGTTCCACGCGCCATTCCCGCTGTTGCCGCCGCTGATGGTCTGCTCTATGTAGCTGGCGGAGATCAGGTAGATTATAATTACATATATAATTAATAACAACTGAAATATCACCTTTCTTTTGTCAGCCCTGCGAGGTGAACTTCTATCGTGCTCAAGTTACCATCAGCGCCGTCGAATGCTATGATCCTCTGTCGGATACTTGGAAGAATTGTCCCGATTTGCCCGTCAGCCGTTCCGAAGCAGGTGCTGTAGTTGTCTAGAGACGATTCACCTGCCGGAAAATCCAACAACGCTCTCACGTCCTATAAACTTGTTTTAAGCACTTTCAATTTACACTCACCCACTCCATACACGGTTTATATTATGTGTAATACATTGTATACGTTAGACACATCTCACTCTATCCCTATCAAAGTTAAACGTAGTGCTCTCTCAAACCAAAGCTAGACGCTTTATTATGGTTAACGTTTTCGAAATGTAGCCCAGCTAATTCATCCCAGTTTAGTATTATCTAGTAGTTAGTCAGGAAAGTAATAACAAACAATAACAGCAACAGCCGGCCTCTGATTGTTTCCAAGTTAAAGTTGACCAATAAAAAACCAAAAATAAAAATATAAAAAATTTAATTCACATGGCAAAAATGTATATCGAAGTATCGTAATTGCTGAAAATTTGTTCAACTCGAGCCTATTGATTGTTTATGTTAAATCAATTTATTGTTTAAAACAACCGAAGTGAAAATCAAAAACAAATATCGCCAGCAATGTTGGCACGTTCTTAAAAAGTGCGTGCCCGAAAATAACATTGTAACATTATGCTAATTAAAAGTACCAAAAAACGAAAAGCAAACATTCAAAAAGAATCAAACTGTATTAATAATAGATGTATTTACGAATAATAAATATATATGATGCATAACAACGAAGAAGTTGTATCTACTTGGTCAGGTTGAACCTACGGCATGATTTGATTCTCCTTATTCTTTCAGATCCAGGTTTTTTTTATCTAATCTTTAATTTACTTATTTACACAATTTACAGCATCATAAAAGCTATACAAAATGCAGGGAAAACACTTCAATGCCTGTAAAAAGTTATCACACCCACCAACTTTATTCAAGTTTTAATTCATTATTAACGACCCGACGACATAAGTCGCCAGGCTCAACTAAAAATTCAATTTAGACTCATTAGAGTGCTCCTCTCCACGGAAATCTTTAGTAAAAGGCGAAAGATTTATTCGACAACTGAAGAGAAGCCAGAGTAATTTTAAACTAGTAACCAACCTACGTCTACTATCTTAACAAGCTTGAACTACTTGAGAATTATAAGGTACATGCGTTGCAGACAGAGCACGCCTGAAAGTAGGCAATGTAGAAAATGTTGCGAGAATTTGACCGTTAAAAACGGTCAGACTGCAAAAATTAATATAAAGCAAAATAGGTATTTAAAAAAAGGCTTAGCATAAATGCCCCCAAAAGACACAGAAATACTTTAATGTTGTTGTTTCACAATATATTCACACCTCTAAAAAAAAGTCTAAAATGGCAAATGTGGACATCCCTGGTGTGGAGCTAGAGTCAGTTCAGTGCTGTAATACACGAAAAAATAGTAACCTATGGCTTAGTGTTGGTAAATGATTCAGTCAACGTTATCGCAATATATCGATATTTAAAAAAAGAAACGGTAAAAGCAAAAGTGCTGAAATAAATAATATAAAAATAAATATAATAATAAAATAGTTATGTCTTAATTAAACATTTTAACTTATAGTTAGTTGTGCATCGTTTGTGATGTATGATGGATGCTGAAGCAGTCATGATGAATTCTAAATCTAGTTACATTTAAATGTATTTAGTTTCAGTCAAATTTTGTGTGTCTGTCTCAAAATTGTGTTGCTAATTAGCAACTGCTAAGATTTTCACCATGGAACCCACCTGCTCGCCCCCCCAGTCAGCCGATGAGACTCAATCCGCCAAGACGATGCGACGACGTCGTCGGCAAGAGAAACGCCAGAAGCGATTGGAGGATACAAAGCTATCGCTGTTTGCCGCGCCCTTTTCGAACTATCGTCTGCCGGTGTCGGTTGCGTCGACGGATCTGAATCTGTTGCAGTTAAGCCGCTACGATTCCCTCGCGGATCGTGACCGCCATCCGCCACTTTATGTGGTGCCAGATCAAAAGTCGCAGTGGGCACGTCTCCGAATGGTTTCGTGCCCGGTGCACGGCTGCTCCTGCACACTAGATCCGAATGGCTGGCTTGCGCACTATCTGAACGTGCATTTGCCCAGGCTGGGCATGTCCTTTGTGGATGTGCCATTACCCACTGAGAAACAGACTCTGCGTGCCTCCTGCCACATTGACAGTCTTGAGTATGACGTAAATAGATTGCTCGGAGTATATGGCTATCATCGGCTCGGACTCAATCCGCTCAATTGTCCACGGAATACGCTCCTGCCAAGGGAATACCGCAAGTTCTCGCAGCATGGTGTCCTCATGCTCTTTGCTTGCCGCACACGCCACTCCCTGCTCTGGCAACGCAAGCAAATGGATGATGTGATTGCCCTTTGGGTGTCAACTCCACTGCAGGGCGTATCCATATCACTGCGCTGTGTGGTGCAACCTGCAGAAACCACACGCTACTATTCCAAACGCATCAAGGCACGTCCGTTGCCAACATCAACGGTGCAAGCGTCGCCCTGCCGTGACTTCATCAAGACGGACAGCAATGTCTTGGTCATCAGCTGTCAAGATCTCTGGCAGCTAATGTCCCTCAATTCCAGCCAGCAGCTGCTCCAGGTGGAACTGCACGTGACGGGCGAGCAGAAGATCTAAAAAATGGGTTCCAATAATCTTAGCAGCTTTCAATGTAAACACAACACATTTCTGACATAAGCTATAAATAAATTTTTATTGTTTTTTTGGCAATAACTATAGTACACACAACTGTTAATTGTTTAACAAACTAAGCACGTGAAACATAATGATACATAAGATATATATATAATAAGTATATTTAGATTTGCACTAAGGAAATGATACGTTTATCAAGCTAACAGAATTCTGGAGATTACGCATTGATTATGTTATGGGATGGCTCCCAAAATTGGGAGCCTATCGTTAGCAACGTTCACAATTCAATTTGCATTAGCCTTAGATATATTTCGTAGAATTTTGGTCGAGTTTCGCACTCGGTTACACTTAAAAAATACAAAGGGGAGGAATTTACAATTTTTGAGCCTACATTACATAAAATTTAGATATTTTAAATACGCTACTTGACTATATATAAATGTATATATATAGTATTAGTTGTTTCATGTTTTTTTTTTGTAAATTTAAACTGTTAGTGGGATGAGAATCCGCATGAATTTAAAAGAAAATAAAAAAATGCAAAGGAATCGAACCAATTAAAAAAATAACGAAACAAACTAACGAGAAAGTTGATAAACTAAAAACACATTGTCTAAATATTGGTAAACGATTAAACAAACTAGGGGAGGGGATCTAGCCCGCCTTTTGTGTTTGCTTTTGCCGTTGCAGCGCCTCGAATGCTTCAATTTCCTTCTTTTCTTTGGCTTGATTTCGGCGCTCGTATTCCAGCCGATGTGAGATGATGCGCTCAACAATGCGCTCCGTGGTCATTTCGTTGCCAGAGTCGAGCAGCTCAAAGATGGCCCGCGTCTTGGGCACAGCATACGGATCGATTTTACCATCCTCCATGGAGATCGGTGTGCGCCCATGGCAGACAATATCAATTTTGAAATGATCAAGCAACTCTTCAGTGACACAGTAGGGTGCTCCAATCACCACCTCGTTGACAAACTGTTAAATCAAAAAAATACATTTATTAATATGAGTCAATTTAAGTTCAATTCCATTTGAAAACTCACCTTGCAGGCCAGAACACTGAGCACACGCTCGTGCAGATTCATAATGGGATAGTTGCTGCCCTTGTAGGAGTTGACAACGGGATCTGTGTGCAGTCCCACAATCAAATAATCACCCAGTTTGCTGGCCTTCTCCAGGAAATCCAAATGACCCACATGAAACAGATCAAAAGCGCCGGCAACATACACCTGTAATAAACCAAGAAAACTATGAATAAATATTTTCTTTAGAATAATATGCAAGTTGTAATTACAATCTTATCGTTGGGATTGGGTGATTTGCCATCGCTGAACTGTATAATCTTCTGTGTTGTGGGCAAAAATTGACTGCAGCCGGTCCAGGGACTCTTGGCTAATGAATCCTGACCCATGTTCGATGAACCTAAACGGGATTGCAGTTGTTCAAGTTTTAAAAGTTTTGCTGTTGTTTCTTTTGTTGCGAATTTTTGGAATTTCAGATTTTTGATTTTGGCAACAGACATACATATATGAGCAATACATTATTTAGCGCAATTTACAGTTAGATTTTGATTTGATATTTCATTTCGATTTGCAGGTTTCGTTTTTTTTTTTTTTGTTGGGGTATTCATTTTTGAGCGCGGGGCGGCAACACGCACGGGATTTGATTTTTGAGATTTTTAGTTCATAGGTTTTTTGATTTTGATAATTTTTGAGTTTTGAGTTTGGTTAGTGGTAGTAAACAGTGCGTACATAGAAATAAAAAGAAGAGAAATAGTAAAGATGTAGAGAGCAAAAATAAAGCAAATGTTTCGTTACGTTCAACGAATGCTACAGGCCAAGGGGGGCAAGTGTAACGGG
Organism: Drosophila recens; assembly: GCA_037043495.1. Classification (NCBI taxonomy): domain Eukaryota; kingdom Metazoa; phylum Arthropoda; class Insecta; order Diptera; family Drosophilidae; genus Drosophila; species Drosophila recens. The sequence continues at coordinate 442 of JBAMBJ010003061.1, read as the reverse complement.
AAGTTTTAAGAAATTTTCAACCAACTAAAATCTAAACGTGCGTGGCCCCAGTTTCGTATTAACTAACTAAAACTAACAAGTTTTACTTTGCCTTTCTCTTCGTACTTGGAACTTGGTGTGCATTGTTTGTATGTATGTTTATGAGTTTGCATGCAGGGTAATTAAAGAATCAGAAAAGTTATAAAAAAAATAATAAAAACAGTTTTCAAGGAAATGAAAATAAGTATTAGTTTTTGGTTAGTCAAAAGGTAAATGAATCCATGATAACTAATCTGGCTGATGAGGAGGAGGGAGGAAGGGAGGCGAAACACATTAATGAATGCAACTTAAAGCTAAAAAAGTGCCTATAAAGTGTAACAAGCGAGTTCTACCTTCTTTCTCGATATCATATTCGGCGGAGCCCTGACGGAAATGATTGCGTGTCAGCAACAACATGCGACCC
>JBAMBJ010003060.1:0-62208 GCA_037043495.1 Drosophila recens | reverse complement strand
AGTGCCGTACCCTTTCCTGTATTCAATTCGGAATTGATATCTGCGTTTTTCAGTTATTTTCTACTTATCAATAGACTCAGCACTTGAAATAAATACTGACAAAATTTATTTGTCATCAGGACATTTCTTGGGAACAATTACAAAGGCACTGCCTTTAATTGAATTTCGCATGAAAAGTTGCACCTAAACGAAAGTTCAGATAAAGCAACCTGAAATCTAACGGTAAATGATTTTTTCGAAACTTATAATAGACAACTAATAACAATGACCACACTTGATGATGAATTTAAGGTACCGTTATTGTCAATCAATATTTTTTAATGCAAAAATAAGGTGCCTTTAATTAAATTTCGGGGAGTGTATTTCTGAATTTAATTTGCTGATAAGTATTTAATATGATTTCGAATTTGATTCAATGGGGAATTTGTTTTTGTTATTGTTGTTTTGTGGTTGTACTCACCAGCAGGTTTGTGGATTTGCGTAGACTCGACTGCGTTGGCAGCAGCTCCAAGTGGTTGGGTCGCTGTGGCTGCGTGTGGTTCAAATCGGGCGTTATGGCCAAGTGATCTATAAATAATCACAGAATGGTTACAGTTTTATTATTATTATTATTATTATTAGTTGCCAGTTTCAGTAGCGAAGTGGAGACCAATTGGAGCGTGTAAATAGGCCGAGGCAACAGGACCACCCAGTTGGCCAAGTTAGCCATTTGTCAAGGTCACACTCACTCACACACACACACACACACACACACCTGCTGTGCCTTGGTCAATGCTTCTCCTTTAACACTTAATTTCCACTTAATTACAGCAGCTTGATTTCAATATTTGTTTTGATTATGCTGCGCATACAATAAATAATGATACAATTAGACGCACCCCACTGACACCCTACCACCTCATTCCCACCCCCTTTTCCGAGGGTAAAGTTCATTGCTATGTTTATTTTGGATTTTTGCTCGCTTGATATTTGATTTGTGTGCAAATATTTCAACAATTTCTGCTGCTGGCCACAAAAACTAAAATTTTATTTTCATCGTAGTTTTCGTATTTTCTTGGCGCTGCGCGTGTAAATGAAAAGTGGCAAATCGTAAAAACCTGCAGAGAGAAAGAGAGATCGAATGAAATATATGGAATATACGAAATATTTGAACAATTTTGCACCTGAAACTGAGACGAAGACGGAGACTGAGGCACATGTTAATAGCTGCGTATTGCTTCACTTGAAAGCATTTCAACAATTCAGCATCTAAATTAATTTCGCCCATTGAATTGTTCATTTAACTAATTTACGCGCCAGCGAATAATATAAATTTGCAATCAGGATATTGAGATATGAGGTACGAGTGCAATGCCAATACATTTGATTGCGTCTATAATCTGAATAGCACATAATATGCAGCTATTTTCGTACATCTGATTCATCTACTATATTTTACAATTCAAATGACCCATTTAGCGATTGAGCACAAGACAAACATTGTTTAAACATCCCATTCAATTTTAGGTCTGCTCAAATAGATTTGTCTCGACAGCTGCAAGTGTTGAGTAAACAATTAGTTGAAAGCCATTAAACAACTAGCGAGAAGTCTTGAAAGGGGAACAAGGGAAGAAAGCAGAAAATTTGATTTAAAGAATTTTGTCCAGGAACTGTGTATAATAAAATTGGAGACAGTTAATATTTACTGAAAAATTCATTTGATGTTTTCAATTCTAGTTACGAGACAAAAATTTGTTTATTTTTTAATTTTACTCTTATTAAAAAAATGATTTTAAATTTTTATAAATTTGTATATTTTTATCAGTTAGAATTATAGGGTTGCTGTTGGAGAACCTATAAGTGTAGATTAAAATCGATTGAACAGATCTTCTAAAAAAGTTCAACCATTTTGTTTTCTTTAAAAACTATAGCATACTTTTAAGCGGCTAAGATAACGATTTGTAAAGACCTTGTCCCTGACAACGAACTCTATTTTCATGCCTATTTATTCAGTTTATCAGCAATATTATTTGGTTTAATTACTACATATATCTCTATATGCCGTCTATCAGCATAGACATAAAGGCAGCATCTGTTGATCATAAGGCAACACGCGAATTAAACAGACCACAACCCATATTCCCATACATCCATATTCCACATCCCACATCCCAATCCGACATTGCACAGGCAGCTAAGCGAAAATTATTTAAAATAATATAAAAAGTCAACAGACGCCTACAAAAATATGAATATTAACAAGTCAGCTATGTATGATAAAGAAATCTCGACTAAACGATACCGTGTGATAATTAAAAAGCAAACAAAAACTGCACTTTATTATATTTTAAAAATATTATACCCTCTAAAATATTTGTATGACTACAGGGTATGCAAAATTACACGACCATATATAGAGAGATCAGTAAATTTCTGTGTGTGTGGTACTTCAAGCAAATACCATAAATATATAGAATTTTTTTTTTGGCACACGACTCGGTTTTGGCCAAGCCAAATGCCAAAAGGCTGCCCCTCCAAACGTGCCACGCCCACACGTCTGTGGCACGTGTTTTAGGCGTGCTCTTTATGGGAATTTGAAGTAACCTGGCGACAAAGTTTCCGTTTTGTATTACACGTTAATTCGTTGGTAACAACAAGGCAACAGGCAACACAAAACGTCTATAATCATCTGACTGTCTGTCTGTGTGTCCGTCTGGCAGGAAAAGCCGCCACTCGAGATACTTGTATAAATAATAAATATATATTAGCTATTTTCCGCGAATTTTCAGCGAATGATGTCGTGCGCTTCTTTTAGACGAATTACTGAAAACACGAGGGGGGCAAAAAGTGTAAGAAGTGGGCAAAAAAAAATGAAATTGAAATATTTCTTTCAGTTTCTTTGGCCGCTACTTAAATTTTTGACGTCGATGACGTCAAAGTGGCTGAAAATTGTGAAAAGCCGCTTGAGGTGATTGGAAAATGAAGGCAATACGTGGAAATTGGAAATTGAAGTGTCTACCTCATGTTGAATATATAAATACATATATTTCAATATGCATTATTTCACATCTACATATTTTTGTGCGGTTTTTTATTACGCTAATGAATTGTATTAATTTGTTTTATTTCCCCATTGCAATGCATTTATAATTGTTTATTAATTTTTTGTTAAATTTTTGAATGTGTCATATTTAAATGTCACCAGTCGTTGGAAGTTTTCCTCCCCTCCCACTTTACTTTACTTGCTTCGCTGTGAAATGCAATTTAAATGCAAATTTGAATTGAACTGAACTGAATTCAAAATTAAACAGCACAAAATTTGCATTGCAATGCCAAAACTGAAACCGAATTGTACAAAGGCTAATGCAGTCCAGGCCAGTGTCCAAAGGGGGAATGGAGGGAAAAGGGGCAGCCACAAGTGGCCAGCTGCAGTTGCAACAGTTGCTGAGTTTTCCCCAGTTTTCCGAGTTTCCCGAGCTGCCGAGTCGGTCGCCCCAGGAAGCGACAACGTCAGCGTCGAAAGCATTTCATTTATTTATTGCGAACAACGACCCAACGAGTGGGTGAATAATATTTATATGAATATGGATACGAATATGAATATGGATAGGGAAAAGACGCAGGTCATCACACATTTAACATTACAAGTAATCGCATGCACATGTCAACAATCTATCTATCTATATAAATGAGGGTTTTATAACGATTAACATGAAAAATTAAGCACGTGTTTAATTCTGACCACAAATTGCAAACATCACTCAACACTTTAATATTGACTGTCGGCAAAAATTAATGTTAATGTCGAACACATGGAATTAACAGATTAAAATGTAATTTCCTATTTTGTTTTTTGTTTACTGCTGTTATTTTTCAGGCAAGACATTTCACCTTTTTTTTTGGGCAAAAAAAAACTCCCATGACATTTGATTTAATTTTCTGCTTATGAGTTATATTAGAAAATTCAATTTTAATAATATTTTGAAATTTTTTAATAAAATTAGGAATTTAAATTATTTTCTGTGCAATATAAATTAATACGATATAAAGTATTACATAAACATTTTTGGCAATTAAATTTATCTGATTGAAAAAATTTATAAGTTTTAAAGCAGTAAAAAAAAGTTGATAAAAAAAAATTCGCAACGCAATGTGATAATTAAATTAATTAAATTAATTAAAAAACATAAAGCTATAAAATTAAACTTTATTTCGGACTAATTTAATTATGAGATAATTAAATAAAAATAAATAAAATTAGTTTTAAATAATAGTTCTAATATTTTAGACTCTATAGCTTTTTAACCTGGAATTCCCCTTAAAATATGTAGGTACAAAGTTTTAAAATTTACCTTTCTTTGGCGTCTCGCTGGCCAGGACACAGAGTCCTCCTCCGTTATCCTCGCTGAGCTGCTGCTCGCTGATCTGCTCCACATCGAGCAGCTCCGACGACGAGACATCGGAGCGTTCGTCATTGGGCTCCAGGGAATTCTTATGAAGATTAAATTTGTGGCACACTTCAAAGGCTTGTCCGACAGTGCGCACAATGCGCATCGCCTGAGACTGCAAAGACAACAAGATGAAAGACTATATTATAGAGGAGAAGATGGGGGTGTAGTAGAAGGGGGCGGATAACAAAACAAAACAAAACAATTAATATTAATCTGCACAGCAAGCAATTAAGTTGGTCAATGGCTGCATATGGCTGACAGACGACAGTGCGAGTAGGAATGCACTCAGAAAAATATTCATCCCAACAATAAATATGCTCGTACTTGAATCTGTACCGTTTTGTTCCTAAAATTTAAATATTGTTGTGTACTATTATAGTATATCATTAATTAATTAATTAATTAATTTTTTTAAATAAAATAATATAAAATAATATTGGTAAAAATTTTAACACAGAAGCTGTAAATTACTGTTGAGTTTTATTTTAAGTAAAAAAAAATAAAACTCATTCATAATCATTATTTTTGACTTTTATTATTTTTATATCAAAAATAATGATTTTGTCTTAGTTTTATAAAATTACTCAAATATAATGATTTTCATTAAAGAAAAAGTAAAGAAATAAAATACAATGATTAAAATGTAATTTTTATAATATTTTTTAAATGATTACGGTCCCTGATTATTCATGTTTTAAGTGTAATTTTTATTTAATTTTACTAGTATATTTCCAAATTGAAACGAACTTAAATTTGATAATGTTCATTTTTAGATAAGTTCAAAATATTTGTATACTATACTATAATACTAAAACTAGTATATAAATTTAGAATTTCGAGCTTGAATCAAGAATTTTGTGAATTTTGACACTGGAAATTCTTGATTCAACCACGAATATACTTGATTTTTCTCTCAGTGTAGGAGTATGAAAACAAAGCAGATTACGTATACGCCCCCGTAGTGCCCCGTGTCCTCACCTCGACATCAGTGGGCATCGCAGTGGCACAGGAGACACAGGAGGCGGAGGAGCAGGACGAAATGGCAATGGCGTCCTTTGTGCGATTATTGCATAAATTATCACAGTCCGCAGCCACAGCCACACGACTCCCGCCCATCAAATTGGTGCGCTCCAGTGGCGAACTGCGACGTCGCTGTCGCTCCTGGCGCTGCTCCTTCAAGGCCACCAGGGGGGCGGAGATGTTGGAGTTGGAGTTGGCGTTGAGACCCGCCTCGATGGGCTCACGAAACGAGAGCTTCTTGCGCGGCTTGTCCGTCTTGGGTCGCTCTAGCATAATGCCAATGGCATTCACTGGCAATCCTCCAACTCCATTTCCTCCTCCTCCTCCTCCTACTCCCCCTCCGCCTCCTCCACTGCCACCGCTGCTCAAACTGGAGCTGCTCTGTTGCTCGTAATGCGAATCACTCAAAGACTTGCGACGCTGCAGCATGTGACGCTGCTCGGAGCGCTGATACAGCTGCTGGGCACGACGCAGTGCCTCCGGCGAGGCCTCGTAGTGCTGGTCGCTGGGCAGCCGCTTGAACTTGAGACGCGCCTTCAGCACATCGCCTCCGCCTCCCGAGGAATTCGAGCTCGTCGAGGATTTTAAACTCTTGCCAGCTGCTGCCACGGGCTGTTCCTTCTTGATCAGATACACGGTGTTCTCCTCATCGTTGAACAAAATGTGTCTCGGCTTGATGTCTATATAAGTGTCGTCCAGGAAACGTCCTCCACCATTGGATCCATTCCTGGCTTCCTGCTCCACACAACCTATAAGTTCACGTATGTCGAGACTTTTGTTTCTGGCCAGTTGCTTTTGCTTTCGCTGCTCCTTTTTGGCCAGGGATAATGGCGACTGTGGCGGCTTCTCGCGCTCCTTGTCCTTGGGCAACTTGTCCTTGTCGCCCGCCAAAATGTCGCGTATTAAGCCGCCGCCACTACGAAATATATTCCGATGATAATGCACTTCCGATTCTTTTACTTCCGTTTCCTGTTTGCTGCCTGTGGCAGTTGGCGAAATTGTCGCCTTGCTGCGACTTCTCGGCCAGGGCAAAAAGTCAAAGGCCTTGGTAATGGGACTGCGTGCATTGTGATTGGAGTCCGCCAAATGTTGTTGCTGCTTTCGCTTCAAAGCTGGAGGCGTGCCATTGACGGCCATGTTTAGACTCTTCTCATGCTTCATGGCCAACACGGCAACGGCACAATGAACTGTTGCCAAAATACGCCAACAACTTGGCCGACTTGTGTCCACTTTTTTATTTATTTATTTCGCACTTTTTATTCTCACGCGCTTTCACCGAGTTCAATGCTGTTCAATGCGGTTCAATGTTTTTGTTTCTGTTTCAATATTTTTGTTTTCAATAATCGCCGCCAATTAAGAGACTATTAATTTCATAATTGTTTAGCTGTCTGTATTTGGATTTTTATATGTATATGTGGGCTATTGAGGCTCCTTGGCCCAGGTTGTTCACACATTTCCAACATTTCTCGCACCTTCTTCAGTTCAAGTACACATTCTCTTTTGTTTTCACAATTATTCACAATATTTCACTTTTTATATTTTGATTTATTTTTGTTTTGATTGCCTGCGCAACTTTCAATAGTTTTTTGCTGTTTTTGCCTATTTATAAATAGTTCGATTAATTTTTAATTATTTACTTTCATTGTTTTGATACTCGTTTTTAGAAATTTCAGCCAGCTGCATTTGGATTTCTCTGATTTGTGTCAATCTCTTGGGACGTTTTGTTTGCTTTAATCATTGTCAGACATCAAATGCTAAAGTGAATGATTTGCATTCGTTTCGAATACACTCGTATTTACTCGCATTCAGTGTATGAATCAGCTGATTGCATTTTGACTGCCACAAAGACAACATTTTGAAGGTCTCCTCCTCATTTTAAAACAAAATTTCTATAGAATTATGCTTAGTAATCGAACTGCGAGATATTTTTTTTGTTGCAGATTTTGTGGAAAACTAAACGAAACTGTGTGAATTATGCATTGCTTTTAATATTTATTAGCTCTTAATTTTTTTTTTTATTTTTCACATTATAATATTTTTACTAAATTCTGTTTTATATATTTTTATTTGTTTTTATTTTTTTAACTCATACTTAATAGTAAAATTCTTGATCAAAGTAAAGAGCTAGCAAAGGGATCAGATTTAAAATATTTAATGCGGATCAAGCTTGGAATACAAGTTTTATATTTATTGCTATCTGAGAATAATTTTACTAATACAATAAAAAATTGACCTAAAATGACAAAATAAAGGTCAATAAAATAGATTTTCATTTCAAAACTATAATTGTTCGAAAAAAACAGTATTCGAAAATAAAAAATTCGATAAAATAGAACAAATAAACTTATTTTTGTATTATTAAATTTTTTTCTTTTAAAATAAAAAATTTTATATTAAAGGCAAATGTTCTTGATATTAGAAACTAATTATTATTTAAAAAGTGAAATGAATTTTAAGCATTTTTCAAAGAACTCTTTTGGTGTTTTTAAGATATTTTATTACGTTTTTTTCTGTTTTTTAACTTCTTCCTTTTAAAAAACCTAATGTTTATAATATAATATAGTAAATCTGCTCTAAAAACAGTCTGTGAGGGAATTTAATATCGAGTTGCCTTAAAAAACACATATCTTTCTCTAGCCATTTGATAATAGAAACCACAACGCATAAATCATTTTGCTCGACACTTTTTTGGGCATCTTTAAATGTTGCCTGTTGCTTTTTCTTGTTCTATGTTAAGTCTGTTGCCAAGAGTCTGTGTTGAATACACTTTTTTGGCTTGTCCATCAATGTTAATTGTGCTGCAGAGCACTTTCTGGGGCGACAACAACCACAAAAACAATAACAACTACAACTTTCAGCTAGTAAGTAAAGAGCACGACATTAACGAGACATCAATTTGAATTATTTTGACAAGCGCAGACAGAATTACGCGTTGTTTGCACAACCAAACAAGAGGAATTACAAAATCGTTGGCACTTAAAAATCTGATTTATATATGTATATATTTAAATCCCTTAGATAACATTGCGTATACGCAGTGTATACGTATCAAAGGTGGCAAAACGTGTCGATTGATGGCCTCTCTGTCTGTCTATCTGTCTAACTAACTGACTGTTCATCTCTCTCACTCATTCACTCTTCATTCAATTCAATTTATGCTGACGCAACTGCAAATAAATCAAATCAGCAACTATAAAAATCTCAGCTGAATTGGCTTAAAGTATGTGGCAATTTGCATTTAGTTACAGCGCCACTTCAAATGAAAACTTAAATAAATAAGCAGGCGAGTTTTCCATCTTTTCAATGGAAAACTACTTGAATATTTATGGTATTTATGCAAAAAGAAGATCGTTAACAAAAAGTTTGCCATCAAGTCGCTTCTGTACACATAAATACAGATGTATGTATTAATTGATTTTTAATTTCCATTTGACTTTTGCAAAAGCTGCCAGTTTTTTTTTCTGTTTGTTTTTGTGCTTTCATTTCGTTTTGTTTTTCTTTTGTCATAAGGGAAAATTTTTACAGAAAATGCTTTGCGCCACGCATACACATGTAAACGGTTCGTTGCTCGAGCTCTTTAGTGCCGCAGCTTTTATGGCCAAATACACTGCGCCAAAATGTGTGTGTGAAGAATGGGGTATGCTCAAGTTGGGCGGAATTTGGCAGGAGAGTTAACCCTTTATAACCTTTTTTAGCCCATATCTGTAACATAATGATTATACTCATATATGTATAATGTGTATCTGAAAGATACATATTATTTAATTCTTGTATCTAGCTTTCATATTAATATGTTTTTTCCACATATTTTGTAATTTTTTGAAATTGAACAGCCTTTAAATAATTGTGTTGAAAATTTCACTATTTTAATTATTAAAGAAAAATTAATTACTTCTTTTATTAATTTAAAAAAGTTAATATGATGCAAATTATATATCAAAAAGTGCCAAAAAAAAAAAAAAATGCATACAAGAAATTTAAAAAACTAAGAAGAATTGTATTTTTATAAAAATATTAACATGACACATAATGGGTTAAAGATATTTGTATTTTTAATTTTTGATACTTAGTTAATATGATGCAAATTATATAGTATTTACATTAATACTATAATTGATCAAAAAGTGCCAACAATAAAAAAATGTTATGCAAGAAATTTAAAAATCTAAAAAGAATTGTGTTTTTAAATATTAATTTTCAATTTAAAAAAAAAAACATGGCATCAAAAAGTTAAAAAAAAAAAAATGTATTCAAAAAATTTAAGAAACTTAGAAGAATTATATATTTTAATTAAAAATCTACTTTTTCAAAAAAAAACATGGCACATTAAGGGTTAAAGGGCAGCTGCAAGCTGTGCATTTATTAACTGCCAACGATTTTATGGCGCAGTTGCTGCTGCTGTTGTTTTACTGTGGCCATAAGTCGTGACGCTGGCAAGGAACCACAACAGCAACCACAACAGCAACCACAACAACCACAGCAACCACCGCAGCCGCAGCAGCCACAGCAGTTGTTGCTGCCACACGTTGCACGCTGCACGTTGCAAGCTGTAAATTTCGCACGTGGTTTGTTGTGGTTTAACATGCATTTAACATGCCAACGACAGTTGCTAATTAACTTTTCATTAGTCATGAAAGCCAGAAGAGCATACTCAGAATTTCGTTTACTTAAAAGAAAACACACAAATACAGATTTCAAGTAGCCGCAGACTTTTCTTGTTATACACACTCAAATTGCACCACACACACAACCACACACACACACACACCACTCAAGCTGCCTGTGTTCGATTTTCGAAATACTTTAAAGCAGGCTATTAAAATAATGGATCTATTTTGGTTTTAAATGCAAAAACACAAGAGCAGAAAATAAAGGAAAAGCGAAAATCCGCAGACTAATTGAAAATTCAACGAATGTGGCACAAACACACACATACACACATGTATAAGAAATTATTGTAATCCAAAAGGCAACTCAATCAAAACTTTGGCTCATTTGTTGTTAATTTTCTTAGATTATAAATAGCGTGGAAAATTCATACATAAATATTTCAAGGCACGTGTTTTTTTTTTTGTTTCTGCTCTCTGATTATAATTTATTTATTTATTTTAGCTTTTTTAGCTACCTGCGGGCTCATTAAGAATATCTAGCGTGGGCAGCTTGAAGATGATGGAAATTGAAATTCGAAATGGAAATGAAAATGAAAATTAAGTTTGATTGAGGCATTTTGAACGATTAATATGCATAAACAAGTTGCAAAGTGCGTCACTTGTAAGTGTATTTTATTTTTTATTGTTTTATTCTACTTTCAAAGCAGACAAGGTCTAACATTTGTTTATATTTCAAACATAAATGGCACTAATTTAACTATTTATAGACAACTCTCCCTTGGGCTTGTTCTCGACACGTTTGGCGACTTTTGTGTGTTTGGCAATTAATTTTCCAGTGTTCTCTTGACAATTTTCATTTACTTTTGAAGCTAACATATTTAATGATTTGCTGTTGTTGTTGTTATTATTATTATTTTGTTGTTGCTTAACTGATTGGCCATCGCCTGTTGATGGCGTCAGCGAAATTCATGACAAACACTTTTGTTGGCGAATGTTTCACATTTGCTTTTATTTTATTTTCTGTTGTATTTTCATTTTCAGTTTTTATTTTCAACTCAATGATCTATGGACTAGCGAAATATTTTGTTTAAAGCATTTGACATGCCATTGCCTGAATTTATTTAATTAATTTGCATATTTTCTTTTGATTATTTAAAATTTTTGCAAAACAGCTGGCAGAAATTTCTATATTTTTAATATTTATATTTATATTTTGTTGATTGTTACCAAGTTTTTTTTGTGTTTTTAATTTATTTTTACACTACACTTCACTGCATTTTACAAACACACGAAATTGCATAATTTGTATATATATATTAAATATTATGTTTTTATTTTAAACGCACGTCTGCAGCGGCGAAAAGTCGAAAATAAACTGGACAATGGCCGCGAAAACCGCTGGCGATCTGTTGGCTGATTGAATGGATCGTCAGTTAGCCGGTTTTCGCTTCGGTTTTTGGAGCTTTCGTTTGGCCAACAAAAGCTTTCGCCACTCAGCTGTTAACGCGGCCGTTTATATTTTATTTTTCGATTATTTGGCGAGCGGCAACACGCTGCGTTTGTTTTGGTCCATTGGTTTTATATTCTTGTGTTTTTCTGTTCCTCTGGTCGATTGCCTGCTGGGTTGCTTTGAGTTGAGGCGTCGACATGGCGTATGCGCGATTTGTTGCTTTGGCCATGCAGATGGATTTGTGACGTCACTGCTTTGTGTTTCGCGGAAGTAAACAATGCTGTTGCTTTTCATTTTCATCTTTATAATTGTGCACAGTGATTTGGTAGCTTTGGCTTTTGCTTTGGCTTATGTACGGCTGCCTTAGCCATAAATCAAGCGCTTTCAGCACATTGTCTGCTGTTTATTTTGACGATCCTGACGATACCATAATAATACAAAGTGCAAATTGCGTTGCACTTTCGGTTCGTCGTTCATTTTCGTGTGTTGTGTGTGTTTATTGTTTATTGTCGTTTATCGCTGCACTTAGATCGCCCGACTGACGCACATGGCGTATACGCAATGTACACAATCTACACGTACATTTGTAGTAAGTTAAGTTCAGGTATAAAACACGTGCCACAGTTGTGTGTGTGTGTGTTTAACATGCTCTGACTTGGCCTGGCCTTAATTTACCGTGTCACTTGTCAGCCATTTCGACAACCTGTCCTCTGTCCTCTGTCTTTTTAACCCGAAATGCTTTTGTTAATTGAAAAACTGTGTCGAAAATAGAAATGCCAGATTTGACATTGCCTTAAAGGCAAAGTTGAAGGCCAAAACAGGGGCGTGTCTCATTCTGCAGATGGCTACAATAAACCACAATTATAACAAAAGCAAATGCATTTCTGCAGAAAATTAAAAAATATTATAAAAATGATGTAAACAAATTAAAATAACAGGAACTTGATTTTTGAGGAAGCAATTTTCCAAGCCTTTTAACTCAATAACTTGTTTGATGAGCAATCGAGCTAATTAACTTATCATGAAACTTTTCGTTTAAGTTCATTTAAAGAATTAAGTTAATTAAATATTTGATTGAAATTAATTTAATTTGTATGCAGAATAAATTCGGATCAAATTAATAAACCAATTGGAAATCGATTCAGATTTATTAAAGTTGAAAGTTCGATCTAGAAACTTTACAAATAAAAATTAACGTGTATTTTTTTTTTTTGTTTTTACAATTACGATTTCTTTTTTGAAAATTTTTTTCTTATAAAAAAAACTCGGTATATCGGTATTATTTGAAGATATATTAAAGAAACGATTCCTTTTTTGATGATTTTATGATATCGCTATTAAATTTGATTAGCTGCTTGAATTTACATTACTAAAAATAAAAGAAATTTATTTATTTGATCAAATTCGCAGCCAAACATGATGCAAACTAAGTAAAGGAGCAGAGGAAAGGGGAAGTATCGCTGAGTGCCGGTCGCCGCAATTTGGCCAAGTTTTTATTTATCAAAAGGCTACCTGACATTGGCCGTTATATACGGAAATGTGGCACACCGCCTGACCGTCAGTCCGATTAGACAGAGAGACACAGAGACAGACAGACAGCTGCGTCTTAAATTTGCTGTTTGAACATTGCGATTTTAAATTTTTAATGCCAAGTAATGTGACTGAGAAATGTGTCTGCTCTCTGGACACTGATGAATGCCAATGGCTGAGAATTGTCATTAGCAATTTTAGACGAGCTTTTGATCAGAAGACACACAAGTCAGGGGTAAAGAAGAAGATGAGATGGAACATTTTAATAATTTAACCATCAGTCAAATTAAAAAACTAACAAGAAGCTGGAGCTAGACAACTGTTTAATAACTCCTAATATAATTATATTAATACTGCATGTTATCATTTTAAAAGTTTTTTTTTCTTTTTATATATTTTCAACATCTTTTATCGCCTATAAAAGACTTGCTATTTATTTATTCACAAATAAATATATAAAGCATCATCTGTGAAATTTAATTTTAGAATAATTTACCAATAAATTCAACTAATAATCCAAGTTATCAATCCAAAATATTATTTTTTCACTTCAAATATTGTGAATTGTCTAACAAAAACTTGTTTTTATTTATTCATAAAAATATTCATATTCATGTTAAAAATGCATCTTGAATTATCTTTCAACTCTGTAAAGTTTATCATCGCCTATCAAAAACTTGCTTTTCATTTAATCATAAATATGCAGATACATATCTAAAGCATCTAATGTTATTACTCAGTTGTGCATTTCGCACTTATTTGTTTATTTAACGCTTGTTTGCGGTTTTCTCTACAGTTTTAACCGCTGGATTTGTGCCAAATTTGTGCATTTGAGAGAGAAAACATTTCGCGAAAAACGGGACAGTCCAAATGTCATGTACAAATGTGTTTATATATAGACTAGAGATGCCTCGGGATGGGGCAATAAGTAACTATGTCCAAATAGTGCAACTTGTGGTTATTAAATATATTCACAAGTGACAACTTTTTGGCAAAATGCAAATGGAATATTTAATGCGACACTTGTGCTTAATTTATTAAGTAAATAATCTGAGCCTGTTTTGTATGGATTAAAATACATAAATCAAGTGAATTATTGGCTTACCTTTTTGTGACTTTTGAATACGGAACACTTGAATGTATCCGTGCTGGCATCGCGTGCAATGTAGCTGAATATTTTGAGATCGCTGCTGTCGTGGGACACATAAAATATTCTATAGATGGGATGATTGAGCAACTCGATTTCCTCGGGGTCATTGGTCCAGTTCTTTTTCTGTCCATCAAAAAAAAACAACAGCAATAACAGAATGTCAGTCATTTGTTTTTTGTGTTTTTGTTTACCAAGAACTGATGGATGAGTGTAAATAAAATAAATGTTGACTTTGACTTACTTTTCGTCGACGTTTCTTGAGCACAACGCGAACGCCGTTTACCGATATCTGTATCGTCACCTTACGCTTCTTTAGATTCTGCACTTTACACTCGTACTACAGAGAAAGAGAGAGAGAGCGAGATAGAAAGAGAGAGAGTGAGACAACGTTATAAATGTCACTTATTGTGGGAAAATTGACGAATTTTCAATTAACATTTGGCTGCCTTTGACGTTTTGCCTCTAATGGCAAGACATGACAATAACAAGCGCCATATTAGCCGCGCCCCAAATGGCAGCCAGACAAGGCTAATACACACACACACACACATAGATACACACATGTCGAAGCAGCTAACAATATTTAAGGCAACTCAAGCACGATTCAAGCAAGTCGTGACGAAAATCAGACACACAGACAACTGCTGTGTGTACATATGTATGTATGTGTGTGTGTGTGGGTTAGAGGGGGCGTGGCATGTAAGCATGTCTGTTGCTTTGAGTCGGCCGTGGCTTGTAACTGTAATCAAAGCACATGACATTGGCAATGGCGCCAGCCCAAATATAAAAAAAAAAGTGTTGCCTGTTTTTAGGCGGCCCGAGAAACTCAAGGAATTTAAAGGAAAGTTTAATTGGCAGTCGGGCAAAAGTTTAGCTTGTTTCCAATGCGGGATAACAACTTTGTTATAAAGCATAAAGCATGCAAACAATGAGTTTGGTATACGCGGCGTATGCTTAATATGCCGTAGATAACACTCACCCGTATGCGACGCATGGCCTGCACAATTTCCGCTCGGGTATTCGGCCGTGGTACTTCCTCCCAACCGACGAACTGCAATAAGAAAAATATAATGAATTAATATTAAATATTAAAAAAAATTAAAATAGAATACTGAGTATTTGGTTTTAGCTTTAAATTTAAATTTTATCTTATTAAATTTAATTGCTAAGAAATATAAAGAATATATTCAATTTATATTAAATAAATAATATAGAATAATAAGTTTGAGTTTCACATTTAAATTAATTGGTAAAAAAAAGGAACAATAATTTTAAAAATATTAAATGAAAGCTTTACTGTTATATTTAAACATTTTAAATTTGACTTTTATATTACTCAATTTAATTGTTAAGTTATATGACAAATATATTTAATAAAAAAATTTAGAATAATAAGTTTCAGTTTTAATATTAAATTTAAAATTGAATATTATTTAATTGAATTTTTCAAAAATAAGAACAAAATATTTAAAAAGACTATAAATACCAAAATAATTATAAAATAGTTTAGGTTTAGTTTTAAATTTAAATTTAGTCGGTAAAAAAAAAACAAAATATTAAATAAAAATATGAAATAATAAGGTTTCATTTTGGCTTTGGAATAAACAATTTAAATTATTAATCTTTAATAAAACTCAAATTTCATAATTTTTATTTTATTCCTTTTAACTTTTTGGCGTCTGTTTTTATAAGATGTTAAATAAATAAATTCTTTACTTTAGGTCTTCCTTAAACAGTTTCTTAAGCCCTACCAAAATCTTGTTCTTTACATCGACCCTTCGATATGAACTTTCTCTCACATTATGTAGGTTTGCAGCCCTGATTATTATCGCTCCCTGGAGTACCCTCTGAAACTGGCTAGATAAATAATAGCTAAGCCCATTGGCGCCAGCAAATAAAACAATTTCTGCTGCAGCACAAGTTTATGGCACCTCCCAGGGGTTGAAGGGGTGGCAAAGGGGGAGAGGGAGGTGTATAGAATGGAAGAGGGAGAATCCCAGAGGCGGCAGCTGGCACAAAACTCGCAGTCCGTGTGCATATTTATTTATTTATAGGCAACTTTTAGCGACTGTTGCTAATTGCAGCCACTGAACCACTGCCAAAAACAACATTAGCCTCGACACAGTAATTATAATTATAATTACATAGTGCGAAAATAGTTTCAAATTTAATGCAAACAACAAACAAACAAATGTGATGCAAAAAGTGCAACGCAATGCGGCCCATATTTTTTGCAGCTAAAACAGGCCAAAAGAATGGCCAACAAATTGACGTCATTAATTTCAGTTTCAATAACTAATTTTTTCTAATTTTTGTTTTCATTTTCATTTGTCTGCCACTTGAAGAATTTTATGTGGTTGCATTTGACATATTGGCCAACAAATTTATGGCCAAAAATGAGACAAGATACAAAGCAACAAACACATTTTGTGCATATGTACAATTGTTGAAAAATAAATTGCAATTTTCACGCGCAAATTGTGCATTTTGTCAAGGATAACGAATGCGTAGATATGGACCTAGATTTAAGCATTTTATTACAGTGACAACAACAATTTAAATGAAAATGACATGGCCATAACACAGAGAGAGAGATAAGGAGGGAGACAAAAAGACACAGACAGTGAGCGATAAAATTGTTCAACGACACGCCCTCGAAGGTAATAAAAACAAATATTTATTATGGTCTCGGGCTTAGTGTACTTAGTTGAGTCCTTGTTTGATCCTGAATATCCTTGATATCCTTGTCAATCTGTTTGTCTTTCGGCTCATTGTGAATCTATTGTCTATTGTGAGTGAATTTTGCTGCGCATTTCTTTTGAAATATACACATGATAAATGTTGCCCATAATTTTAATTTTAGATACACAACTTTTAAGCATGGCGTGTGCCAGATCCAAAAGTTCAACACATTAACACCTTACAAATGGCGCCCCTCCCCTTGCCCCTACCCCTACCCTTCTCCCCTGTCTGTCATCATTACCTGATTCCAGATGTCAGCCTATAAATAGCTAAGCAAATGTTTAAAATTCATAGAAAATAGATTTTGGCATATTGGCAGAATTAATAATAAATTGCCAAAAATGAAATGCTTTCAAGCCACACACACACAAACACATACACACACTAACAGAAAATGTAGAATCAATCTAAGCAAATTATTAGTTTTACACATAAGTTCATTAGCATGAAAAAACATTATGTGTGGATTTATTTATAGCCAACTGTCTAATTTGAATTAAAGATACAATGATGAAACATTTGCTGATTTTAATATTATTGTAAATGATTTTCTAAAATTTTTAAAAAAAACTTTCTCACAATTCACAGAATCTTTAACAAATTTATTAGATTTTAAAAAGATTTTTTAAGAAATTGAGTTTTAACAGAATTTAAAAGGACTTAAAGCCTTTCCGAACTTAAAAGCGCAGTTTAATTACTTTTTATCCTTTTTAGAAATTTTGTAATTTTAAAATAATTATTATTTTTATATATTTATTGAAAAGTTACAGAATAACTTTTAATGAAAATTTTTAACATACAAATTTAATTACGTAATTTGCATTTTAAAAATTCAAGGAAATGTTATTCTGTAACTTTTAAATAAATATTTGAATATACATAATATTACCTATTACTTTAATTTTTTAAAAAACAATTTAATTACGTAATTTGTGTTTTGAAAATAAAAAGAAAATGTTATTCTGTAACTTACTTACAGAATAACATTTATTCTGTAACTTTCTAAATTAAGTCTAAAACTAAGGAAATAAAAATTATTTTTTCTAAAAAAAAACGCTTTAAAGTTCTTAAAAGCAGAATTAACTGATGCACTTAAAGCTTTAAGTCCCTAACTGTACATTTGACACTATGTTGGTCTCACTCTAACTAGTTGTATTATTCATAAGGTGCCTTAGTTGCTTTTAAAGAGTATTAAAACATTAACTTGTTCGACTGTTCACACCACAAAGCAACCGAAACTAAATCCATTTAAATAAAACATTCACAAGATAAAAAAAAGAAATAGAAATAGAGGAAGGGGAATGAAATGGCTATGGGGAAGGATAAATGAAAGAAGAAGTCTCCCACAAATATTTAGATTGCATTAAACTCATGCAAACACACAAAAGGATAACGGATACAGCGCTTATCCTCTCCAGCTATACAAATCCTCGGGCAAATAAAGGAAAAAGCAACTCTCGGATTCTCCGTCATCTTCAAAACTTCTCTTTGACCCCCACTATTTCTCTTTCTCCCTCTCTGTTTACATTTTGGAGTGCTCGTCGTTTTTATTATGCTCTGCCATCTATTGCTATTCGCATCCTTTTTTCTACTTTTACTTTTCACTTAAAAAACGTTTCACTACAGCGACTTTGGCTATGCAAATGGCTGGAAGGACTTTGTGCGTCGCTTCGTTTAAATTCATTTGCTTTGATTAAAGCCCCAAGCAGAAATGGCCAGCATTAGGATAACGTTTTTATGGACCCTAAAGAAATGCGTGTGCTGTGCTCGTATTTTTTATGGCCGACTTCATAATTTAACTAATAACAAATGGTTGCATTTCTGTTGCTCAAGACACATTAATTTTATTGATTTTACAGGTACATAAACCCGACTTTTGTTTATTTTAAAACACAGCTCACGTTTCGTTCTTCGCCTTTTTTTATGCATATAATTTTATGTTGGCCCTTTTCGTTTATCTAGCAATTGGTTTAACACAATTTAAACTTTTTTTCTGCATCGATTTTCCATGGAAATTCTATTTCTGTGCATTTGTTTATTTGCGTTCATTTAACATTTTGATGGAAATCATTTTTAAAATGAAATATACAAAAGCAAAATAACGCATAAAACTTAAAACTCAAAAAGAAATAGACAAATCGAAACCGGCTGCTGTCTGTCTGCTTAGTGGCTGTGACGTCAAAGGTGGAAAGTCGGAAAATCTGATAAGAACCAAGCAGCATTAATTTTAACGCGCACTGTGCAGCAATTAAGCAGCGCTTAAAACCTGGCTAAAAGCCTGACTAATATCATAACCAAATTAAATGCAAATCCAACGCCAAAACGGGCGGAGATTAAGAAGCGCCGAAGGCCCAAAGCCAAACAGATTAGAACAGCTTAGAAATGCAAAAAAATAAAATGAAAAAAAATTAAAATCATCAAAATAGAATGGAAAATGTGTGTAAAAGAAATTGCTGCATAAAAAGGATTCAGATTTGGTTTTGCTTTGCGCTTTGGGGCTTTCTTTTTTTTTTGTCTGTCCTTTGTCGGTTTGTCGGTGTCTGTTTCGGCCATGGCTAATGGCGCTGCAGGCCAAATGGCATGGACAATGGGCAACAGACTCCGGCAGCCTTTGGGATTGTGTAAGCATTTTGTAATGTGCTTTTCGCTGCTGTCCACTATATTCTATAACAAGAAGAAGGTGTTTTAATTTATACAATTATTTTAAAAATTTTAAGTACATAACTTGTATAAGACTTAAAAGTTTAATTGAGGAATTTACATATTTTATTTGTCAGTCAATCCTTTTATAATATTTATCTTATTTCTGGGTATCTCTTGGTAGAGCATTTCTCGACTTTAGCATTTTAGCTTATTCTATTTATGCTGTTGGCTGCTTTCTAACAATGTTAAACATTTGTTTGCCCACATTTTTAGCAACGTTGAATATACATTTTTCCATTCATAAATATGTATATACATTAATATATATAAATATATATAAAAGAAATGTATTTTTTGTATCCTTTTACTCTTTTTGCATGACTGGCGCCATTTTGCGCCATGCTGCAGGGCAACAAATTGTTTTAAGTACACAACGCATTACATTTAAAAGCGGATTAAGCCGAATTTAAGCGGCACTTTAATGAAAATTTGATTAAAAAATAAATTAAATAAGTATTAATAAATAAATTAATTTCATAAATATTTTCAATATGAATTTAAATTTATTTTAAGTTCAACAACCCTCTTTTAAGTGTACTTATGATTCGTTGTCTTAAATTAAATTTAAATTTAAATGCATTCAATGCTCGCAGCTGTAATGAAAGCGTTCTTCCTCTCTCTCTCCATCTCGCTCCCACAGCTGCTTAACGATGCGTTTTCAAAAATATCGTTGCATACTTTCAGGCGGCGCCTGGAATTGCACAGCCAAAAGCAAAGAGAGCATGCGATAGCTGCTCTCTTAACTCTGTTTGCGTATGTCAAACAACAATAACAAAAACAATGTTGAAAATTTTGTATGTGAATAATAAAAAAAAAAAACAAACAAAAGCGGAAAATAAAAGAACAAAAATAACTGAATTTTTTTGATGGTTTTCGCTGTTTATTGAAACATTTAATTGGACATTTTGTGGTTGCCATTTTCATTGCAACACAAATTTAGTTATTTGCTCTCTTTCTTAATTTTTTGCGGTTTATGCCAGGCTGTAAATTAATAATTGCCCAGCACAACTTTGTTTTCTCTTTTGTTTTTAAGCACATTTGAGCATAATAAAGTCGAGTCCTTTTATTTTTACATATTTTTCGCTTCAAGTCATAAAAAATGCACAAACGGAAGAAACATTTAAAAGCTGAAAATGAAAATCAACAGCGCAAAAAGTTAAAAGTGACACGACGAGCTTCTTATTCTTCTTCTTCATCTTCCTTGCTGCCAAGTTTCGCCAACAGCCAAAGGAATTTCCGCTAATAATGTTAATTCCATTGCCACCACCCCCTCTTTTTACACTCCCCCTCCCCTGAGACCAACGCAGATAATCAGCGGTAGCTAAGAAGGCGCTGCCACGCCCACTTCACTTATTGTTTAGCTTTCATTCTTTGAGTTTTAGTTTTGTGCGCTGCGTTTCCTTCCTTCCTTATTTCCTTCCTTTCATTCTTGTTGTTTTTTGTTTTGCTTTGTTATGGCCACAGCTTCAACTCCCTCTTCTCTCCCCTTCCTCTCCTCTCCCCCTCTCATTATCATTCTCCTGCCAACTTAATGATAGCTGCGAAAACTTTTTGCGGCTGACTTTTTTATGTTGTTGTGCATAACTTGAGGCGCTTTAGCAGCACTGCGTTTAATTTAAAACAATTATTTGTTAACTGAAAATGGCCCATCTCAGAGTCAGCCAGAGGCCTCAACTAACCACACCAAATCAGGCCAGGCTACGCAGCAACCAATTTCCAGCTTAACATACTTGGCCACAGTCTCTGGCAAATTGCAGTTTTAAATCTTCCTCTCGTTTCGTTTCGTTTCGTTTCGTTTCGTTGACGCCCCAACACAAAATAATTTGATGCTAGTTTTCTACCCAAACATTTGAATGGCAACATTTGGTCAGAAACGAACTGCAAACAAATGTTAAGTTAAGTAGCGCAATAAATCAACTTGGCTTGTACCCTACTTAGGAGCAGCTACACTGAGAAAAACAAAGCTGTATTAAAAATAAGTTCAACTGAACTCAAATTCAGTATTTGCGATGCTAAAAATGTATTCATGATATAAGTAAGAATTACTGAAATCGAGCATAAAAGTTCTTTAACCAATTGCTAACAATCTTGACATAAGAACAAGGAATCTTAAATCAAGTAAGACTCTAAAATTACTTAATATGAGTACCAAAAATTATTAGACTCACAGATTAAGTTCGTAAAAACTTAAATCAAGTATTTTAATTAGTTTATTTTTTGGTGTTTGCTGGCTTAGAATTCCCAAATAGTTCTGGATTCTCTGCTGTGAGGTTCAGAGACTTTTAAACTATCAGGGGTGCCACAGAAATCGCTTTCGCTTGAATTTCACCTAAATTTCATACAAATTTAAACGAAATTCAAGCGAAAATGATTTCTGAGGCACCCCTGAATATTTCACAGATTAATTGTACTACAATAAATTGCCTTTAAAATTTAAATGTAATTTAAAGTTTGAAAATATTAAAATACTTTGATTTCATCCTTAAAATATGATACTTGAAATAAGATTTAAATGCTTCACTTTAGTAATTTCAACATTAGTGAGAAATCAAGTTCTATCTAAGGAATTTTAGGCACGAAATACTTGATATTTTCCCTATGTGTAGAGGCTTGTCTCCCTCTTTCTCTCTCTCTTTTCCTCTCACGAAGACAAAGTCAAATTCAACAGCTAAATTCCAGGTGCAAAAGCATTTAAACTTCAAGTTGGCCAACTCATGTTTCTGTCTGTTTCTGCTTGGCCATAAAAAATGCAGTTAAACCTTTTGACTCATAAAATATTGGCTTAGAGTTCTTAAGCGTCAGTTTAAGCTTTCTTCTGCTAAGCGCATTTGCATTTTCCACAATTTTCCGCATTGATTGAGATTCATTTATGGATTTTTGTTTCGTTTAAGGCGTTTAAGGCGTGTCCGTTGCAGTTAAAGCCCAGTTAATAAGCTGTTTCCGGTTACAACTTCAGCTGACACACTTCAAACACAGAAACAGAGACAAACAACAATTACGACTCGACTTTTTAAGCGCTTTTCACACTCGACAAAAGCCATATAAATAATAATGGTCGGCTATAAGTAAAAGCAAAGCGATAAGCAATCATAAAAAAAGTTATACACAATTCTTTGTTTGTTCTTTGTTGTAACTTTCGCTAGACTTTTCCCCTCCCCTTTGCCCTCTGTCCCCTGCATTGTAATTGTAATTGTAAGTGTCAAGTTTTATTAGCTCACAGTCTCTCTCTCCCTCTCTCTCTCTCTCTTTCTCTATCTCTCTCTCTCTTCATCTCTTTCTCATAATTCTGGTTCAATGTACCCCGAGGCAACAACACTTCAGACATATTACGCCCATATATATTTATAAATCAAATTGATAGAAGCAACAACAACAACGACAATGAAGAAAAGTTTCTTTTGAATTGGAAATTGAAAAGTAAAAGTTTCAACGGCTGCTGGGCCAGCATTGACCCACATACTATATGTTATTATCCCACATATTTCCACTATGAATTCTTACAATTATTATGCAAATATGCAGCTGCAACATAAGATAACATGTGATGTGGGGGGAATGTGAAGAAAAAGAGGGAGAGATTATGAGATAGATATGTAAGGGAGACACAAGAAATAACAGAAGAAATAAGAAATGCAGCAGTGCAGCCAATCTACGCTGATAAAAGAAAATTGTTACTAAAATCAAGCATATATGCTTCTTACATATTTTGTAAGAAAAATTACAAAAAAAATTAAATTTATTAAAATGTTAGTCAAATTATGGAATTTAGTATGATATAAAATAAGATAATTTATAATTGAAATACGTACACTCTGTATGTATATGATTTATCTTAATTTCAATTCATAATTTTGATAAGAAAATTATATAAAAACATAATGTACAAACTTAAATTTGTATATAATTTAATTAAATCTTATATCATATTGAATTACTTAATTGCATTTAAATTTTTAAAATTTCATTTTGTCAACTGCTCTAGATTGACGTTAAATAAACAAATAAATAAATGTTTGAAAAAGCTAATGACCTTAAAAATACAATAAGTTCTCTATATTTTAAAGTCCAAGATAAAAAAAGAACAAAATAATAAAATAGAAACATTTTGTTTTAGTTTTTTGGAATTTTTCGACGTAAAACTGTGCTCTAAAAAATGTATAAAGAAGAAACATTGTTGCTATCTGTGATTAAAAACACAAAAAAAAAGCAAATAGAATAAAAAAAATTTTAATTTGTTGAAGCGAAGCGGCAAATTCTGAATAATCTGTAATCAAGATCAGACCTCACTTAGCATAGATTTATAAAGTAGATATTTAATTCATACTTATATTTATTTCTGTAATATTATGTAGGCTTAAAAAAGGACAGGTCTATTCAAAAAAATAAGTGAATTGGCAACACAGTTGCCTAGGTAAAGTTAAGCAATTATAAATGGCAGGCCAACTTTGTGTGGCAGATCGAAAGAGGCAAAATAAAATCAATAAATAAGCTACAAGCTCAGTCAATGTCAAAGGACCCCAATTGAGAGCCTGTCGAGAGGACCTGCCGCAAGAGCCATACAACAAGCGACAAAGCGCATAAAAGTTGAGTTGAGAGCAACAACAACAGCAACAACAAAAACAACAGCAACAGCAACAACAACAACAAGCAGAACAATAAACAACAAGCAGAAAATCAATTGAAGTACTTAAGCAAACACAATGAGGCTAAAAGTACAGGCCGAGTTCTCAATTGTAATACCTACGAGAGTATAATGAAGGCAGGGTCCCAGAGGGGCGTGTCCCACTCCCCCTTTTTCTATACAGGAGCGAAAAAAAGCTGAAAAGCTGCCTTAACAATGGCCCAAAACAAGTGGCGTCTAATTTAGCACAGAGCGATTATTTAGATATCAGCCAACAACAACAACAACAATGCCAATTACAACAACAATAAGCTGTCAATTTTTTAAAAGTCAGCTGAAAGAGTGGGCGAAAAGAAAGAGAGGGCAACAGAGCAAACATCAATTAAAATAAATAAATTGCGTGGCAAACGGGGCGTATGAGCAACGCGGCAAACTAAACGACCGGAAGCGTTTAATTAGCGGCTTTAATAATTCAATCAGCAATGTGTGTGGCTTCTCTTCCCTCTCTCTTTCTCCACTCTTTCTCCTTCTCTTTGATTCATGTGTGTGTTTTTTTTTGTAATGTGAACCACTAATTTTTCAACAATTTTAACCAATTTTGGTCGCTTATTTCACACACAAGTGCTAAACAATTTTTAAATGGCTTCGATTAAAATGTTAAATTGATTTTTGTTGCTCTTTTTCTTCGATTGTTGTTGTTGCTTTATTGTTGCCTGGTCACACTTGCATTATTATTTCGGGTGGGCATTTAATGGGCCACTTCTAAGTCTGAGTAATGAGCTGACTAATGTGCGGTGGCAGCCCATTGAAACGAGCTTGCGGTTGCGAGTGTAGAATGCTCCCTTACTTGGGGGTTGGAGTTATCGAGGGGGTTGTTAATGGAACGGCAGTAGCTTAAAGGGGTGGGCGTTGTGGTTGCGGGTTGCCTGGCTGCAATTGTTGGGGGTGTTGTTCTGTATCCTTTCTACACTCTGCTCTTATGGCAAAAGGGTAGTTTAGCTGGGTTAAAATGTTGAGAAAAGAAGACAAGCTTCTTAACAACATTTATAGAATGTGACAAAATTTTATAATTTTTTTGTATTATTTCTGTTTGTAATCTTGAATTTAAATATGACTAGCAACTTAATTTTTGAACTTTGTCTTGTAGTTAAAGTATCAAACAAAAAAATAAATAAATAATTTCAAATATTACTGTGAAAATTTCAGCCTTCTAGCTCTAACTGTTATGGCTGTTTGTAAGTACGGAAAAAGTGAGCAGTGCTGAAAAAAATTTAGTTTTTTTAAGTACAATTTAGAGGCAGATTTATCATATTTAATTCTGCAGCAAAATTTGTCTTAAAAACAAATTATTTTTTTTCAACACCAACTAAAGATAAAAATGACATTTCGCAAGGAAATCGTTTAAGTTTTGACAAATTTATGGCAGTTGCAGTTTTCTGAAAAGTTTCAAGGGCAAGTATGCAAAAAGTGGATATAATTCGAATAAAATTAAATTTTCTTATGAAAAAGATTTAGCTGAAGAGCTAAATTTGAAGACAAAATAAGAATAAATTGATATTCCACAAGGAATTTGGGAGTTTTTACAAATCTATGACGAATCGAAGATTTTGAAAAAGTGTCGAATGGTCAGTGTTGGAAATAATTAAAATTTCCAAATGAGTAAAATTGTAATGCAGAGTAAAATTATTATATCAAGTATTTTTAGTTTTAATTTATATATTTCAACTACTTCTACATCACTATTACAGGGTATCTCTTAGTCTGTAGACTAGCGCAACTTACGACACTTCATTTTGGGTTAATGAACTCTGGTTGAGGTTGTTTTTTGGCTTAACCCCCTGAACCTTGAGTAGTTCTGTGCAGTGGATCGATATGCTTACCTGCAATAAAAAAAGAAAATTGTAAGAAATTAGTCAAGTTATTTAGAGTAAAAATAGATAAACCAGCGAGTAACTAACTAGATGGCCAACAACATTTTGGCCACAATTGCCACGCAGATTTGCAATGCGGCTTAAAGCGTTAAAATTGCGAATACCTGCGTGACGTAAATGGAAAAATGCAAGGCAATAAATAAAGGCAAGGCAGAGACAAAGAGACAAGAACAACAACAACAGCAAAGACAACAACAAGGAGAGTTACAAGTAGCCGTCAGTTGGTTGTTTGGTTGTTGGTTGTTTGGTTGTTTAATGAAAAAACACAGCAGGCTTGGCCAATAGACTCTGTCTCAGAGTCAGAGTCAAAGCCAAAATAGCATTGGCCATTGATGCCTGAGAACACACAGTAAGCCAAGAGCAGACAAAACAAATGGACAGACGGACAGATAGATGGACAGAGTTAAAGTCATCAAAGCCAGCGTCAAATGTTGGCAATTGCGAAACTCAAACATGGCCAAGCAATGTGGCCCAAGTTGCAACTGGCAACTGGCAACTGGCAACTTGCAACTCTCTTGTTGCGCATCAATTTGAGCTGCGTGCGTCTTGATGGCAATTTTCCTTTTTTTTTAAGCCTGGCTCCGATTCGACTCTGGCCTTTTGTCTCCGACTGTTTGCTGTTGTTGCTGACTGTATTTTTTCTGCTTGTGCATTTCTCCATTTAAGCGGGCGCATTTCACTTTGTGTCGCTTAAAGGCGTCAGTGAAATTTTTGCCACATTTAACACTCACAATTTAACGACGCTGACGATTTGTAGCTCAAAACGTAGACTAAGATTGAGTTTAAGACTTAGACTGATACTAAAACCAAGACTTGAACTGCGTCTTCAATTCATAGTCTAAGTGACGGCATCCGGCGTGGCAGCCGTGAGATCTCAACGTTCAGCAACGTTCAGATGAAGTAATTTCATGCAATTTGATACGATTCACAGGGGAGCAGAGAGAGGGAGATAGAGTGTAAAAGAGAAGAGATAGAAAGACAGAGGATAAGCTCTAATTATATTCAATTGCAACTTGTTGCAAGCCGCAAGAACAACTGCAAATTGCCAAGTGCAAAACTCATTTGGGCCAAAATGAAAGCAAACTGTTTTTCGATTAGAAATCTTTGCTGCTGTTGTTGTTGCAAGTAGAACAATGAGACTGACTACTGGCAACCATGTTACGTTGTGTTGTGGCAACTATTAGCTTAGTAAATATAATTACATAGACAGCTGGCATACATTTTGCAGGCATGCAACAAAATGTTGCACAGATTTCAAATGAAAGGAAGGAAGCAACTGCAATGTCAGCATATAATATCTACTATATGTGTATGCACAGGACACGTGCAGCTGAGGCAATCAGCTTGTTAACACACACACTCACACACACTCACACACACACAGGCATGCAGATTACCCACATGGCTATGTTAACTGGCTGGCGAACGTTGCGTATGAGCGATATCACGTGGCAAGGCAGCTGCCGGAATTCAAATGCCTGACACGTTGCCAGTTGCACTGAGATAACAGCTCTTTATGCATCGATATAAAAGATGTATGTATGTATATTAGAGTGGGTCAATTTGTATGGAGCAAAAATAAATTTTTTTCGATCTCAAGCGGTTGTCAAAATCGTAATCTACGACGAATTCTAAGAAGATTTGCCCAAGAAACCATGGGTCTAAAGTCAAAATCGAGCTTCCGATTTTTAGCGTGAAATATGGGAAATCGTATGAAAAGTCAAAAATTATCATAATTTCTCGTTAAAAATCGGAAGCTTGATTTTGACTTTAGACCCATGGTTTCTTGGGCAAATCTTCTTAGAATTCGTCGTAGATTACGATTTTGACAACCGCTTAAAATCGAAAAAATTGACCCACTCTAATGTATATATTTGTTGATTTATAACAGAGATTAATGTCACAAGAGTTTCTCAGCTTTTCCTAAATGATTACTATTAAATCTCAAATTTCCTAGTTTAGTTTCAATTGATTTCTTTACACATATTAATATGTTGAAAATTCTGTTCTTCCCTTTTTTATTTAATTCAATTTTTATTTATATAATGTACTCATAAAATACTTGATATTCTTGTAATATTGGTATCTTAAACAACAATAATTTTGGGACATAAATTTTACTATATTTCTTTTTTTGCTATTTACCCTTATTAGTTAATTTCAAAAGAGCTTCTCAGCTTTTCTTAAATGATAACTATTAAATCTCAAATTTCAAAGATTAGTTTCAATTAATTTCTTTATATATTATTAATACAAGGAAAATTATTTTCCTTTTAATTTTTATTTAATTTAATATTTATTTATTTATTGTATTCATAAATAACTCTATATTCTTGTAATTCTGGTATCTAAAACACCAATAATTTTGGGACATAAATTAATATATAATAATTAACATATAGTTTTCTTTGTTTTTCTAAAATGAAAATTATAAAACAAGTTATTAGATTTTTGTTAAATTTAATTTTTTAACAAATAGTATTATAAATGATAGTCTAACAAATTGAATGTAACTTTTGCCTTATTTTGGCTTTTCTACATGAGTTATAAATTTAAATAAATCAACTATTTTGCTGACTAACATTGAGTATATCGAATTTCTAAAATATCGACATGTTGACAGCTCGAATTGCAATGCAATTAAGTGTGGCAAGGAAAGCTGAGTTGCAAATGGCCAAAATCGAAATCAATGACAAATCGCCGACAGTTGCCAAATAAAGTGAGGATACTTCATCAAATAAAAAACTGACAACTGATGAAGTTGCCACTGCTGCAGGCTGCCTTTTTCCTATTTCTCCTTTTTCTCTTTTTCTCTCTTTTCTAGCCCCAAAACAATAGACAGCCAGCATTTTTGTGGGTTGGTCGCTTGAACAGTGTGAACAGTGCGGGCCATACATCTATGTCAGCTATTTAACTGCAGCTTATCAAAAACTTTCGCTCAAAGCTCAATGAACCATCAAAAAAAGAACATCAAAATTTAATGTTGCCAACAGCAAGAAAAAAAATTTATGGATTATGAAATTTTTACACTTGGTTGCTTCCACAGAATGTGGCAATTTATGCATAGGCTTTAATTAAATGGAAATGTTGTGTCTTTTAAGGGAAATCAATATGCGACACGCCTCGTACAAAAGGGACAACAACATTTGGGCGAGTCATAAAAAAAAGAACTTTTTTTGGGGGCACATTTAATGACACGCAATGCGCTGTGGCATTGAAATTTTAATAAGAACAAAATGGGTGTGACAATACGAGTAGAACATTTGTACACTAAAAAAAAAATAAAGATTTCCATACTTAAATAGGGGATGTTCAAGTAACATCGAACTCAAAAGCTGACTGCGTTCGGATTTCGGAAAAACTGACAACCAAAAATCTTATTTGTAGTTCGCTTTTTGCAATCTCGGAAATCTTCAAATGAGATTTTTCTGGAATACTTTAAGTTCGTTTTGGGTTTAGTTTAAATCTGTAAAATATCGGGTCACACTAGTTTAAGAACACAAAAATTAATGAACTTGTTTGCAGTACAAAACATTCTTATATTTAAGTACCTTTCAATCTTGAAATATACTAATTTAATTACATGAAAATCGCGTCAAGTAATAAAAGTAAATACCATTAAATAATAGTGTCTTAATGGTATTTATAAAGCTGCTAGATTCTTGTCAATTTTTAGCGGCAAGAATCAGTTGAGAATTCTAAGGGGCAAAATGAAAAAATATTTATTTCAAGAATAATATTCCACAACAATCTTAAAACTTTATGAACAAAACGGTATAACTTCAAGTTTTGATATACGTAATTTAAGGCTAACCTATTTTTCTAAGTGTAGCTAAAAGAACTGACATATGTCGCAGTGTTACATATGTTTGCTTTTATCCGGCTAACGCGTCGTATGAGCGATGCGCGTGTTATGCGACTTTCCAAGTGAAAATCACATGTGGCAAGGCACAAAACAAAACGAGGGCACGCACATTATAACGCAATTTGTGAGGTAGCAAAAAAAAACTAAAGAAAAACTAAAAACGACGCTCGACTTTCCCAAATGCGAGGCACAAATTAAAGCAATTTGCTGATTGGGGGGCAAGTTTCTAATGCTATATTTTTTTGTGCGTTGTTTGCCACATAAGGACACACAACGACAAGTTAAGTTTTTAGAGGCAAAGTCAATGTCAAGGTGTTGCATTCGTGAATACTCATACACGCATTCAATGAATGCATTTTCGCCATGCATTGTTCACATTATTTACGAGTATATTGTTGTTGATTGTTGATTATTTATTTGCCTTGTTGCCGCTCATTAATTATTTATTGAAAATACCACAGCAAGCTGTGACTCAACAACACTCAAATGCTCATTATTTTAATTTTAATTTCACAAAAAAATGCCAGCAAATTTGTGCCAAAGTGGAAAAGCATTTTCTTCTGTTTCACAATTTTAGTTTCAGTTTCCAGTTGCCAGTTTCCAAAGTTCGTTCTGTTTGCTAATTTAATTGTTCTGTAACATGAACTAAATTGTTTAAAAGCTACTGCAAATGTCACTTTCATTTAGGTTGACAGTTTTTTAATTCGATTTTGTCAATCTATTGCCCTTTCCTCTTCCCTCTCCCTCTCTCAGCATCTTCAGAGTTTTCTCGGCAAATGTCTGTCCATTCTTTTAATTGATAAAATTGATTAAAATGTTACTTTACATTTGCGTCAACTGACATTTATCTTAATTGCGTTCGCCCGAGGAGCCAGAGTTGCCAGCTTAATTAAATAATGGCTATTTCGCTTTTTAGCTTTATTTTATTTTTTATAGACACTTCACATTCATGGCATTGGAATTGTCTATAAATTGCCTAGGCCAAAGTCAAAGCATTAGCAAGTGTGATTAATTCTCGAACACACAATTTCCAAATCAATTGTAAAAAAAGAACAAACAAGAAAATGTAGACGGAGACAGAGACAAAGCAAAAGAGAGAGACAAAGTGGAATTTGGAGCCTATAATTTAAAAGAAATAAAGAACATTTTATGGCGAAAACTGAATGATTGATTGATTGGCAATCAAGACACCGTTTGAGCTGTAAAAGCTAGACTTTTTATTATGAAAAAGGCATCGAATATTGAGGAAATGTAAGAGAAAATGTGTTGTATTCATTATTGAATTCGATCAATCACCCTGATGTTTAGTTTCTAAGATTTAAATTTCAAAAAATTTATTTCTTTTTTTTTATTTATTTTATTTTTAGCTTCGACTTAGAGCACTCAACAAAAATCAATGAAATGTAAGATGAAAAATAGCAATTAAATTTATAATTGTTAATTGGAATAAATTATAAAATACAATTTTAAGCTGGTATAGCTTAGAATTTAAGTTCGACATAATTTTCATTCCGTAATAATTTGAGAATAATAATAATATTAATATAAAATTATAAAATAATTTGAATTACAAAAAAAAATAACAAATAAATATATTAATTAATATATAAATAACAAAAAGTCTATCTTTCTATTGTCTTAACATATTAAGTTACATGTTTATCGTTTATCTGGCTTAAAAAATCCACTTCCGCAGAAAAAGGATTTTTTAGTACTTATTATTTTATTTGTATTTTGCAGTCAATAATTTCTATTTATCTGGCATACCTCAAGTTAAACCAACTTCAAAGCTACAACTGAATTGTATCTCAATTTTATGAACCACTTTAAGCGTAATTCCAGGAAAGCATCTCCTTTTCTTCCACAGCAGCTGTCAACAGTTGATTTCTTATCTCGTCACATTTCAGTCGCTTTAAGCCCACCCGGAAAACCGTCAGGTTTTCCACAACATTCTCATGTCTCAGACGCACCGCAAACTGTCTGTCTTTCACCACCAAAACATTTTACGCGTTTATGTTTATTTAGAAATAAAAAAAGAATTTAAAATCAAAAAAGACTGTGAAATATTTTAGAAAATGCCAAAGATGATAATGATAATCATAATGATGATTATAATGATGATTTGCTTGTGTTTTAGAAAAATCCTTCAATTTTCGGTTTTATTTCTGTTTTATTATTTATTTATGTCTTGTGCCATTGAGCGACTGCTGACACGCCCCCCGCCTTGTCCATGTGTCACCTTGTTGTCATTTTAATAACATTTAATGCGTGTTTGCTTCATGTTGCGTTTGCCTCTTTTTTTGTTGTTTTTGTTGTCTTGTTGCGTCAAAGACACAGACAGTTTCTTTTTTGTATTTCTGAGAGATTTCATTTGTAAAGCATCACATGTGATTTATGTAGCGCGTCGAGTTAAAAATCACTGGCAACGCGGCGTATGCGCAATATTTGGACAAACACTAAAGCCTTGGCCTAGCTTTGCTTTGTTGGCTTATTGAACAGCGTTTGAAGTGTACTTTAGGCCATGTCCTGGCACTTTTTCAAGTGAATGCTGCAATGCACTTGACACGTTTGCCGGGGTTTTGGCCAATGCAACAACATAAAATCTATTTTACTCCCTCTCTTGACTCTTTCTCTGTGCTTGGCATTTTTATGGAATTATTGGCAGACTTTTAGACCTTATTTCTATAAATGCCAGCGGCATTTATTGACTTAACAAATGGAGTTTGTTCAAGCCGCACTCCACTCATTTCACTAATCAAAAGCAATTTTGATCAAAGCACTGAGATAACAGACCAGAAGCAATTAAAGTCAAGTTCAAAGTTTTTCGGCGAAAGGTTAAGCAAAGGTTGCCTAGGCGAAAAGGTAGTTTTGTTGTGTAAGGATCAAGGCACAGCACAGGACATGACAGCAGAGAAATACATATTTGCCTTTGCTTAGGCAGCGTAAACAGAATGCGAAAAAGGATGCGAAGGAAGTGGGAAAGTCTTAAGCAAACTTAATTAATAAATGGCAGACAAGTTGTTGTGCTTCTGATTGCAAGATGTGGCCTGTATTTGAGTGTGTGTGTGTGCGTGTGTGTGTGTGTGTGTGTGTGTGCAATGAATCGAAACTCATTAAAAAGTTTCGCTGTGGTTCCATTGAAGGGCATCAACTGTTGGCAACAGCTGCCTAGCGGAAATGCCACGCCCACTTATACACACACACACACACACAGACACACACACACACAGCACTTGTCAAGACTTACTCTGCTGACAAATAAATTTGAATAATTAAAAGGCGCACAAAAGAAACGCACACACTCAAAAAACAGATGTCCTTTTGCTGCTGCTGCTGTTTAAAATTTTCACTTGGCAGTTGAAGCTGCTCATTAAATGCTGTCATTTAAATGTGCTTCATTATTTTCATTTAACATGGGCCAAAAAACCCAAAGACAAAAGCCAGACAAATAAAGCAAAAGATAAGCAGCCTCAAAGGCCAAAGTAACTGACAGACGAGAGAAGAGAGAAAAGAGAAAGGAAAAGGGAAGGGAAAAGGGAAAGAGGAAGCTGGACAACTGGGCGACAGCTTGAGAAACTAAATATTGTAGAACACACAATGAATTGGCCCAGAGATGCAGATAGAATACACTTGTAGTACACTGAGAAAAATAATTATTATAAAAAGCATTTAGTTATTTAATGTCAACTGAATTCAGGCGACAGAAAAAATATATTATGAATTTAAAATGGGAAATAAAAGAAAAAAAATTAAAAATAGCAAATGCAATTAAAAATACAATTGAAATGATCTAGAATTTACATTTACATTACTATACATATTTTAATTGATAACTGAAAAAATATGTTTATTTAATTTTAAATAAATTTTTTTAACATTAACATTCAAAATATAATTGTCAAATTAAATGGAGTTGTTTTAGAATTAACTAGTAATATATGTCGATATTTTAATATTTATAAATTTAGTTCAATTAAAGATAAATCCGATATTTTAAATATCTAAGCTCCTTTTAAAAGTGCTTTATTTTCCATTTTATAATATCCTAAATTCTCTAGGCCACAGGACTAAGATAAAATCCTACACATATTTTAATTCATAATAAAAAAAAATCGGAATATAATTGCCAAATAAAATGGTATTGTTTCAGAATCAAGATGTCGAAAATATTTAATATTAATAAAATTAGTTCAATTAAATATAAGTCCGATATTTAAAATATCCAAGCTCCTTTTTAAATAAATTACTTCAAACTCCATTTAATACTATCCAAGATAACCAAACACATTCAATCCGTTTTTCCCCCTTTTTCCCAGTGCATTCGGGTTAGCTCAGTTGAGATGCTTTCGGCCAGATATGAAACTGTGCTGCATTAGACACCGTTGAGGCGGCGTTGCCTGTGGCCACTGTGCCACTAACTGTGGCAGACTTCTTGTGCCTCGAGGCGCTCGTTTAGCTCATTAAAAAAACCAAAGAGAGAATATTTCTAGTTTTGTTTTTGTTTTTGTTTTTGCTCTGCTTGCGACAGCCAACAAGTGCCAAAGTCAGAATTTTAATTTGCCAAACAGACAAAAACACACTGAGAAAACGTTGAAAACATGGCCAACAACAACAACAACAAATACAGGCCTCTTCTTCTTTTTCTTGCTGCTTTTCACCCATTTTCTAGCATTTACAACCCTGAGGGCAAGTGTAAGTAAGGCAAGAGTTGAGTTAGTTAGTTAGTGGCTGTCTCTCTGTGTGTGTGTGTGTGTGTGTGTTTGAGTGGGTGTGTTTGCATAATCATTTTCAAGTGCCTCACAGTCTCCTTCCTCCTTTTACCTTCCCCCCTTCCTTTCTCCTAGCAACATTTGCCCCTCATCATTTAGCCAACAGCAACATGATTAGCCAATTATGTTTGGGCCTCTGCGAAAACATTCGGTTGGCAGCTTAGTGAGCGAAAAGTTTCGACTTTAAGCGACAGCTGACAAAATGTGTTTAATTAAAATTTTAAATTTAACAAGAATTAACATTTATCAACAGCCCAACGCACACTGAATGCTCTATAAAAGGGACTAGAAATAAATGTAATTAATCATAATTTCAACGACAGAAAAAACATTTATAATATAGAATTCTGTTGTTTTATTTAATTTTGAAACATTGCCAAATAGGTAACTAAAAAAGAAATTATATTCATATTAAACTTATATTTGTGACATAGAAAAAAACTACGAATTATGGTTTTTAATGATATTTAATTTATTCATCAAAAATAATGACTAAAATGAATTTTTATCAAATAAACGCTGACAAAATTAAATATATTTATTTATTTTTTTAATCGAAAATAATTTTGAACTGTGTTTAATAATTGGGTTCGATTTCCACTATCAATTGTAGTCTAACATGTGTTTATAAGTTCCTTGAAATAAAACGCAGAAATATAAACTTTCCGTCATTAAAAAAAAAAAAAAAAAAATGTAACAAAGTAAAAGTCTTTAAACAAACTTATTAGTTATACATTTAATTAATGCTCAATTTTCAACACAAATTTTATAGACTTCATTTTTTCTTTTGATATGCAAAATAAGCCATATATGTAATATTTAACACATCACACCTTCATAAACTTTTCCACATTTCATACCAAAACTAAACTTTACTCAGTCTGAATTTGGTAGAGCACATTAAATTAAAGCTTTGAGCGGCAAAAATATGCGTAATTTGCAAATTTAATAGAGCAAAACGTAGCTGAAATTGAGTTACACGACACCGGCATCCTGTGACAGCGCACAGGACACAGGACACTCAATGGAGCTGTCAGGACATGGCCTAGACAAGGACCTGCATGTCCTGGCTCGCTGATTGCCACTGCTTTACGCATTATAAATTTTTACGTTTATACGAACTCAGTCCACATTTTATTTATAGCCAGCAAAAAAAAATGGAAAAAATATTGCAACTGCTGGGAAAGTGTGTCCGGAAAATTCTTGGAAAATATTGAAAATTGCTGTGTGCTTAAATTGGGTTCTTAAGCGAAATGCAAACTAATTGGCAGCTAATTGAAAAGCTTTCAGCAGCCGCGTACGGAGAGATGAGAAAGAACAATAAGATTGCGTATACGCCGCGTGGTTTGGCGCTGCCTTTTGATATTTCACAATTAGGCGCCAATCGACGGCATTATTAATTTGCCTTGGCTTTCAATTAAGCAATTAGACGAGCTACAACCGTGCCCGCAAATTTGTGGGCAAAAGTTTTAGGGAAAAACTTTGTGAACCGCAACACAAAACCGCAATAAGAAAATAAGCATAGTCGTAATATGCATAAAAGTTTAAGAAAATTAGGCCATTTATGAGCTGACTTTTTGGGTGAACAACGCGGCGTATGCGCAATTTTTTACATTTTACGATTGTCTGCATGCGGCAACTGCCAAAAAATGCCAAATGTTTTATGCTAATTTTCACACAAACAACATTGAGACAGCGAGCATCAAGTGGAAAACTTTCACAGTCTTCGACAAGTCAAGACAAGTCGAGAAAAATGTTTGTTTAGAATTTGGCCGGGCGTTATTTATGGCCCAATAACTTTTAACTTCACATGCGGCCCCAAAACCACAATATGCAAATTAGTTTGCACGTAAAAAGCCTATAAAACGAAGAGAAAGAAAATTCTATTGGCCAAAAAAAAAGTGAATGAAAATTACTTTTGCCTTTTATTTTCGCCTTCAGGCTGAGAATGTCAATTAATGTCTGCGGCAACTGTTCAATTAATGTCCCAGCAAATTGACAACAAAATCAGCTTTCATTTCACTGACCCAGACACGCCCACATTTGTCCCGCCCACCGCGAAGGTCACGCAAAGTTCTCAGCGCTTGAGCCCGAAAATTTGTTTGAAAATTAATTTGAAAATTTGTAAAAACAACAAACAACAAAAGCGGCTTTTGCTTGTCAACACAGAGCAGCTACTTGAAAGTTATTTATTTGTGTTTATATAAAATATATACATATATACTTGCTGGTGCAGCCCGGCATTGTCCGTGTTTTAATGGGCAGCAAAAAGACAGAAATTCTGCTCGTGACGTTTGATTTTTGAATGAACGGACAAAAAAATGTGTGTAAAATTACATTTTATTTATTATAGTTTTTAAAATGTAATTAAAAATAATAACAAATAAAATATCTCTCACAAAGTTAAATAGCATGTATGTATCTATTTATAGCTCTTAAAATGTAATTAAAAATAATAATAAATAAAATATATATCAGAAAGTTAAATAGCATGTATGAATATGCTTTTTTTAATTTTTATAAAATAAGTTACTTCCTACTTTAAATTATTGTATCTTAGAAATAACCCGCAAAATTCAATGGAATCTTTTATAAATTTAGAAAGTTAAATACATATTATTATAGCTCTTGAAAATATTAAAAAAAATATATATCTAAGTTCCTACCTCTTAATATTGAGCTATACATATATTATTAAACATTTGCCCAATCATTCAGTCAACAAAATTAGCTTTATATATAGCAATAGATATACATATTTATTTATATTCAAACAATGACATCACACAATTTTTGGCAGACAAAAATTAATTAGTTTTTAGCTATAGATTAATCAAAACTGAACAAATATTTGCCATTATAGTGAGTTGTAAAATTTTTTATGCATCACTTAAATAGTTAATTAAATTGTCATGTGGCTGTGCTGGCCGGTGAGAGAGATTTCTGGTTGCCATCTCTTTATATCTCTCTCTCTATCCGGCGCTATGTCAAAGGTCGCGCTGTGTGGCAGTCAGTGAATGTCTGCCCCATAATATCACTTGACAGTGCCGCAGACAAGAGTTGCAACTGCAACAACAACAACTACAACTACTCGCAGTACTCACTGTCTGCAGTAGCCGACAGACAGTCAAAGCAAATGCCACAAAGCGTGCGCTGAGATAAGCATTCAAAAAAAAAACAGCCAACTAGCGTTAGTGCACTGTGGGCAAAATTTACAATATTTTGGCATAAATTCAAATTTATATTTCTTCACTATTAAAATGAAAAATTTATTGATGTCCCAATCCAAAAATAAATACTCCAGAGAGAACAAATATATATTTTTTATATTTAAGTTTATAAAAACGAATTTTACTTTTCCCTGAGTCGGAAAGATTTGGGCGGTAAAGACATAGTCCAATTAAAAGCCACAAAAAAAAAATTAAATGAATTCTACTTTAGTCTAACTAAGATTCAAGCCAAATTTCAAGCCTTTAACTTTATATTTAGATGTTCAATAAACATATTACGCCTTTTTCTTATAGTCAAATAGGGGTATTAAAAAAAAAATAAAATCAAAATTTGTAAACGAAGATTCAAGCCAAATTTCAAGTCCCAAAATATATATTTAGGCTTTTTATTCCAAAATTTTGATTTTTTCCCCATAGTGCAGTGACAGTTGCAGTTGCGAGTTGCAAGTTGCAAGTTGCAAGTTGCAACAGCACAGCGACTACAAAACTGTGAAAGATTGCATAGCAAAGTGACTTCAATTGCATTCAATGCCTGTCGCTGATTAAACTCGGAAAACTCACTGTTTGCCGCTTCTGATGACGGCCCAAAGATAATTTTCAATCTCTTTTCTCTACTCTTCTGCTCACTTCCTCATCATCTTCATTTTCAACTTCTTCTATTGATAGTTTGAAACGTGAGCAGCAGTTAACGAGCCATTTTTGCAGCTACCCTTTGCAGTTATTTTTTCCTTTTCGCAAAATTGGCATAAAAAGATTGCAGACAATCGACTCTTTGTCATTATAAACAAAAAAAACAAAAACGAACTGCGACATTTGTTTTTTCCTTAGTTGCCCTAACAAAGGCGTTTCAGGGTTGATTTTTGGTATATAGGGAAAAGATTGAAACTATCAGACTATCTATCTGTATATTTAATGGATGGAATGTGAGTAGAATTTGTTTAATTTAAGTCGATAATTGAGTTCTCTTGTTATGATGGAAATGCACGAGAGACTTTATAATGAGAAATAATAAGAAAATATTATTCAAATTAAAAAGTCTATATTTTAAATTCTCTTAGATTTTATTGAAGATTTTTTGATGAGAAACCAAAAGAAAATATTATTCTGAGTATAATGTTAATAGAAGAATGTTTTTTAAAGCTGAATCAAGTCTAAGAAATTCCAGACAACGATGTGAACTTAATTGAGATAATTTTAGATATTTCTAACTCCCTGATTCCTAGCCTGAAGCTTAGCTGCAGATATTATAATGAAATTTAGATGAAAGCCACAAATAATTAAATGACTAATTAAAATTTTTTTATATATTTCAAAAAGAAAAATTTTGAAAAATTGGAAAAGTATTTTTTTATGCAATAAATAACGGAAAAAAATTATTTAAAATTAAATACTAAGGCCTTTTTTGCCTAGAATATGAAATAGGTTTTCGCAATTAAATAATTAGAACAATAAAACTATAATTTATAATATTTTTAAAATATATTTTATGCACTTCAATAAACAATTTAATTGCTTGTTTATCTGACTGTTCTAACGTTCGCTTAGAGTCTGAAATTTGTACTATAAAATTATTAATTTATTGCAAAACAAGTTGCAATTATTTGGCATTTCCTTTTTATCGTTTATTGCAATTCTATTCTCCAATAATTATTTTTTTAATAATATTTAATTATTTAACTGATTCACCTTCAAATAGCTGAAATTACAGATAGTTTTAGTTACTTTTAATTGATTAAATTACGAATAAAGTGCAAATAAGTGACTCAGCGAGAGTATAGAGATATCGTCATGTTGGGAAATATAGTTGTCGATTCTTGGCCAGTTGTGTGTGTTTTCGATTTTGGTCATGGCCAAGCCCAAATATTGGCAAACGGCAGCTGTCAGCGTCCATTGGCATCGACAGACAGACAGACAGCCTGAGAAAGGGTCGAGATCTGTTGTTGGCCAATTGGGAGTGTGCCACATATGAATACGAATACGAATGCGAATACGAATACTAAACGTGTAGCAGCTGCCACGTTGCAGTTGCAGTTGCAACTTCCGCAATTTTGCGCTGCGCTTCGCTAGACAACAACAGCAACAACAACAACTGAAAATGGAACAACAACAACAACATTTGGAGTGCGTTACCCATTTCTGTTTGGCAGAACGGGACAGGCAAGTGGTTGAGTGGCTGCGTGGTGAAGTTGGTTGAGTGCTTGGCTCGGTGGGTGAGAGTCATCGTTGCCACCGTTGCGGTTTCATGCGCCTGCGCAACGAGCTGACTCACACACGTTGATGGAAAAGTTATTAGAAACGATTGTACGATTGTCTGTCAAGATTACATTACACACTCAAAGAATTTCATATTTTGACTTTAAATAAGAACATAATAGCTCATTATAAATATTTCCTTTCCTTAACCCATTAAGTACCCATTGAGATCTTTGAATTTTTGTTAAAGTCCACTGTTTTGACTTTTTTCCTCGATTTTTTACAAAAAAATAATTTGATGCAAAAAAATTCTTCAAACAATTTTAAGAGTGACTGCAAAAAAAATTTTCAAAAATCTCTTCGCTAGTATTTTTTATCATTTTTCGAAAATTGAAAAATTGGAAAAGGGGGTTAAATTAGTCATTTTTAGGATTTCATTCGAGAAAATCCTGATCTTAATAATAATAATAAGTTACCATCACTAATGTTTACTAATAGAGCTTTTGGAACTGATTGGGATCTTTCTGGGTCTCCCCCATTATATGCATAAAATATTGGATCATTTTATAGTTTTTTGAATACCCGAAGCTTTAATTTGTTGTTTTATACTTTCAGTTAAAATTACAATTTATATATATATTTTCATAATAATTTAAAATCATTTAAATTATAAAATTTATTTTTTATTTAATTTTATTTTTATATTTCTAATTTTTGAGAAATGTCAAAATGACTTTAGTTTCTACTAAATTGTCCAGCACTGTACATGCCACACAGCTGTGCCACATGTGCCTCAAATGCCAGGTGAAAAGCATTGCGAAATTTTAACCCAACAAGCAAACAACCCAGAACAACAGCAGCAGCAACAACCGACTGCAAATTGTGTAATAAGTTGATTATAAATGAGCATGTGCCGCATTTCTGCCTCATTGGGCAATGCCAATCAAATGAGTCATTAGAAGACATTGGGGAGAAGAGTAAAGGGAAAAGGGGAAAGGGGAAAGGAGAAGGGGAAAGACGACCCCCAATAGGGCTATACACAAACCAAAAACATTGATAGCCACTGTAATGGCCACTTAATCCATGACGACCAACATTAATATTGCTCTTGACACACATTAAAAGCCAAGCATTAGCTCATAAAAACACACACACATTTACAAGAGGCAGCGCTCTGATTTCTTGGCTGAAAAGTGTGTGGAGTAAGTGAAGAGAATAAAGCAATCGTATTGATATAACCATTAAATATGATAAGCACTAATTTGATTCAAGTCTGGTAAACCCCTTTACATCATTATAGCTTAGAGAGAGAACAAGCTATAGATGAAAATAGCAAGAATAAAGCTTCAATTGTAAAGTGTAGAGACTGTAAGGCTCAGATTATAGACTATTTATAACAGTGTATAAAACTTAACAGATCTAACTAATATCTAACTAATACTAGTAGCGAGTAAACAGTTACGAGTAGATAGTAGCGCGTAAATAATAGCGAGATGACATCAGCGAGTTGATGGATAGTAGCGAGAAGATAGTGAGAGAGTATAAAGCAACGAGTAGACTGTAGCGAGTAGATAGTAGCAATTAAACAGTAGTGAGGAGATTCTAACGAGTCGACAGTAACGATTAGATAATAGAGTTGACAAAAACGGATGGATAGTAACGAGTAGACATTATATTGTAGCAAGTAAACAGTACCGATTAGACAGAATCGAGTAGACAGAAGCAAGTAAACACTACCGAGTAGATAGTACCGAATTGATTAGAACCGAGTAGACAGTAC
The DNA here is from genome assembly GCA_037043495.1 of Drosophila recens. Classification (NCBI taxonomy): domain Eukaryota; kingdom Metazoa; phylum Arthropoda; class Insecta; order Diptera; family Drosophilidae; genus Drosophila; species Drosophila recens. The sequence goes on along the minus strand of JBAMBJ010003060.1, from coordinate 20,184 downwards.
CGAAAATACAGTAGCGAATAGCTAGTACTCAATAGCTAGTAGCGTGTCGATAGTAGCGAATAAGGAATTGTCAGCACTGAGTTAAGGCTGCGAGCACACTGCGAGCTGAAAGCGGAGCGTACAGCTGAGCTTATAGACGAGCTGATAATTTCAGAACTAAAATGATAAATCAGCTTAGCTTTCAGTGTGCGCGCTTCCAAACAATTAGTGTGTTTGTTTTTTCCAAGTTGATAAGCTTAGCTGTAATCTCCGCTTTCAGCTCGCAGTGTGCGCGCAGCCTAAGCGTAGAAAGTAGAGTAGTTAGACAGAGATGCTCATGAGCATTAACAGAACAAAACATATACACGTTTGTCATACATTTCTCATAGCCTGTAACAATTACAGACATGTGGAAGTTTACTGTACAGACTTTTATTAATCAATGAAATATTTTCTAGCTAAGCAATCCAACTTCTTTTAGCTCTAGCAATATGACGTACTTTCTTTCAAAACTGCCACACACCTGAATAGCTCGTAAAAATATTAAGCTAATAATACGCAATGAATAGAAGATGATATCCTCAGCTAGAAGCGCTTCTATTGAAGATGATCCATTTAATAATCCGCACAGCAATCGAATGAGATACATTTTATGAGCTGTTCGTATTGTTTTTATTGAAGATTTTATGGGCAAAAAGGATGAGGAAAGCAGGCAGTAAAGCAAAGAGAAAGAGAGAAAGACTGAAAAAGCAGAGAGGTAAAGAGACAGGTATTGAGCTGTGTTGGCACAATATTAAAAATGCACTGGCATAGTTATAAAATTGCAAAATGATGCACGAGTTGTTTGTTTATACTGAGTAAGACATGATGATGATGATAAGCTAAAGGTGATGATGATGATGGGAATGAGAATGATAATGATATTGTGTGATGCAGTTGGAAACCGCAGTTTTAATCAAACAGCCGCAGACCGTTAAGCAAACTGTTTGTTTGCCACTGCCATGGGCATCATTGCATCGTGTCTATTAGCCGTGTTAAATGCAACAAAAGTGTTGGCCATAAAGATCTGTTGTTTGGCATTGCAGCATGTTAATTGTGCCATGTAAACCAGCTAAAATCTAAACAATGGCACGTTGCCAATCTACCCGGAAATTAGCTATGAATACCACGTATCTGTGCAAACGAAATGTTTATCAAAAACGAACATTTAACGAGCAAATTGAACTTTGTGCAAAAGGTTAAACAAACACGTGAAAAGGAGAAAGAAAGCATCTTAAAGTCAGTTGACAGGCAGCATCAGCAGACGCATAAAATTCAGCAGCAGGCGCTGACAATGACGCATACAAAAGGACTCGGTTTGCCTCCAAAAGGACACTTGAGTTTTTATTTGCATTTTATGACTCATTTTTCACGCCTTCCCTGCTCTGTCTGCCTCTGTCAGTTGGAGGCTGATAAAAGCCAGCGCCAGGACCACATAATCCTTTTCGGTTTGTCCTTTTGCTGTCATCCCCACGCCAGAAACTCCAACCAATAATTTATATGGCACAAAACTGGGACGCCAGTCAGATAATTGAAATTGATATATGAAGAGTCGGCTGGTTTCTTGGGGCGATGCTTTGTCCCTTTTTCTGTGTGCCTTGAAACAAACGAGCGCTGCATGTGCCGCTTAGATAAACAAAACAAAAGGCAAAACCAGAAGCAGACAGTAGAGCGTAAAAATATTGCGTATACGCCACCGACAATGCCACAGACTCAGCGCCATATGAAAATTCATAATTTGGCGTATGTTCCAAATGGAAAAATGGGTAAACACACACACACACACACACACACACATCGCACGTGTGTGTATTTACTTGCTTTTTTATATGTTTTTCAATATTTTCTTTATGCGCCATATTTTTTTTTATGCGCGAGTTTTCTTGAAATATTCATATTTTTCTTTTACTTCATCGTTTTCTTTTGCACACAAAAATGGGAACAGATGCGTTTCACCTTCACCTTAATTATTATTATTGCGTAAATAATAATTAACTTTGCAAACACGCTATAAAAACAGACAAACGCAATTTGTTCAATGAAAATATATTCTTGAATAAAAATAAATCGGAATTTTGTAATATGGCAGATGAAAATTGTGGAAAAACCACAGGTGGCAAATCATTCAATTCAATTTTTGGTTCAAATTCCAGCAGCTAAAGGAAATTGTTTTCGTAGCTTAATAACCAAAAATATTGCAGACAGCAAAGTGACAACAAATAATGTTAACTTGTTTATAAATTCGGAAAATGTCAAAAACATATTTCTCATTGCTACTATATCATAAGTGTGATATTTTCTTTGTTTGTTTGTTTGTTTGTGGCACGATTTAAATCCAAATAAATAAGCTGTGAAATTTATAATTCCACGCACAAATAACAGTCGCACATAAATATAAAAAACAAATCCGAGTGCGAAGGAATCATTGGGAAAACCACCTATGACATGACTTTCCACCTCAATTATTGATGAGCCAAGTGTGGAAATTCGCGTCAGAAGACGGAAGCATAAATCGAATCGAACTTGAGGGCATTTGAATAAATATTTGATAGAGCAAAACAAAAAAAAGTCGAACAGCAGCCGCATAACAAAGGAAAATCGCAGCTAAGCAAATGTTAAGTATACGCCACGTTGCCAGGCGAAAGGGCAAAAAGCAACACCACAAAAAAAATCAGGATAGAATAATTGAAATAAAAATGCAAACAATTAAATACTCTTGTTCAGATAGCGAATATATATGAGTATTTTATTATTTTTAAATTATTTCTGAATTTAAAAAAAATAATAATTCGAACTTTCAATTTATAAAAATGTAATTAAAAATTGTAAAATCGTACTTTCAATTTTAGGCCATTTAATACTCCCTAGATTGTTAAGATTAAATATATATAAATTTATTTTGATTTATTTTAAATTATACCTAAATTTCAATACATAAATTAAAATTAAAAATAATTCGATACTTCATATTGAAAGGGACTCTTTTCTATAGTATTTATATAATACATTCATTAAATTTTAATTTATATACATTGTGCAATCTACATATTATATCTATAGTACTCTCTGTTAGAGTATATAAAGTGCGAAAAAACGGCGCCAGGCCAAAGTGCGTGAGAGCAAATAATTTATACACCTTTTGAAAGATTTATGGCGCCAAAAAAGGAGGCAACAAACCAATTTTCGCATAACGCCAAATCAAAGCGTGAAATTCAATTAATCTAAGCAGGAGGAAGGAAGGCAGACAGTAAACGAGGGTGGGAAGAGAAGTTTGACGCAATGGGGATTTGGCAGAGGGATCAGCTGTTTTGGCAAGATCTGGAGACTGGAATAAATATATTTATAAGTGGCATCCTGTCCGATACTTCTCATAAATAATGCTTGACAGCGACGGCTTCGCATCCACAGACATATATATATATATATGCACACAAATGTATGTATGAGTCAGAGTCGCGTTATTTGAGATGAATCAGTTGAGCTGACACAGCACAAAAAAAAAAGGAACCAACTACAGAAAGACGATTTTCTCAGACGCTGTGTTAACGTATTTGGGTTAGCCAGCCAGCCAGTCAACCAGCCATAACGTATGTACATACGTACAGTAATGCTAACGGTACAAATATCCCAAAAAAAAAAAATATGCACACAAACAAAACAAAAAAAAAAACAAAATGAAAACTGCAAAAAAGGATAACAGAGAAAAGTGCAAATGTTGATGTTTTTTGTTTCTTTCAGTTTTTCTTTGCCGAAATGCAAATAACAACAACAACAAACAAAAACAACAACAACAAACAGCACGTGCATAGGCACAAAGACCCTAAATACATGTGTGTACACTGGAAAAAAATGCACTCAAAACATGCAAGTTTATTATAATTAATTCAAGAATAAAATAATTGATTTTAGCATGTATTTTTTCAGTTTGTATTAAGGATATTATTGTTAACTTAACTAAATATGCGAAAAAAATGGCAATAAAATTGTTTAAAAAATAAAAAGGCCTATAACATTTAATTTGACTAAAAAAAATGTTAAAAAATATACAGTTATAGGAAAAAATAAAAGAAACGAAAGGAGTGCGCACATTTGAGACTTCGTTTCTGGAGTAAATTTCAAATTTCTATGATTTTTTCTAGGCCTAAAAAAAAGTTTATTTTTGATATCTTAAGTTTTTTAAAAATCATTATTTTGCTATATTTTGTTACATTTCTGTAAAGGCTTTATATAAAAGTTATGAAGCCTAAAAAAAATGTTCATTAAACATAATTTTTAAAAAATACAAAAAACTGAATTTTTAATGACTGTAGATTCAGATAGTCCAAATATTACAGGAAAAATCGTACTCGAATCAAGTATTTTGTACGTGGTTTAACAAAATACGGGACTACCGAATACTGACATCACGCTAGATTTATTTTATTCCCCGATTTTCTTTTCAGTGTTCCCCTTTTTAGTTTCCCTCCGCTCTTTACCAACGTTTTTTTTTCCTCTGTCAATGTAAATTGTTTTTTTAGCGTGGGCTTTTGTCGCTGCTTCACGGCAATTTTGCTTGGCAACTGAGTGCATTTAATTGAAACTGTGCAACTGCAACAACAACAACTACAACAGCAACAACAACAGCAGCAACAACAACTACAAATCCAAGTGCAATGTCTCCTACGTAAATCCAAAAGAAATTATGCAAAATGCGACTTTGATGCGACTAATGCCAAGCGCTTTGCATACAAAGTAGAAAGTACAACACACGTTGCATGCAACAACAACTTTAATTTCAACTCCATCGCCAAAGTCAAAGCTCAATGTACGCTAAAAATTAACAACAACAACAGCAACTGCTCAGAGCCCTTTTAAAAAAACAAGCCGTGTCATTGGCCGCAGTATTCAAAATGTTGGTCAACCTTTTGCCAACTAAGTAATCAAATCAAAGAGATCCAACAAACCAAAACATATTCAATTAAACAATGCCATCAGGGAACAACAACAATAACAACAATAATAACAATTTTGATATGAACACTCTATATAGAATATATATATGCATATGTATCTGTAGAAAATTGATATGAGCTGAGCACGCAAACAATTTCCACACGTTGCACAAAAATAATAAACAGGCGCAACAAAAGCAGCCGAAAAAAAGAGAGGGAATAAAGCAGAAGAATGGGATATGAACGACTAGCAGTCAATCGACAGAAAGTGAAAATGCACGAGAATAAAATGTGCACGACTAGCAGATACCCTTTAGAGAATAGACAGGCAAGTAAGCTGAGTAAGCACGACTAATATATACTCTACAGATAGTGAAAGATTAACTAAATTGAATATGCACGACTAGTACATACTCTACACTGCAATGTGGTCGAGCATGCACGACTAGGAGATACTCTGTAGATATCAAAAAACAAGTAAAACAAATATGCGCGACAAATAGATATGCTGTAAGCCGGGTATGCACGACTAGCATATACTCTTAAAACAGAAAAAAACAAGTAGGAGAAAAAGGAAAAGCTATATGAGTATGCACGACTAGCAAATACGCAGTAGGGAAGAAAGCCAAGTATGTAAAGAGTGAACGACTAAATGATACTCTAGAAAAAAAGCAGACATTCTTAAAAACAAATAAATTTCAGACATGGAAAATTTTTATGAAAATGTCAGAAAACTAACTTAATCTAAAAAGTGTGTCAAAAATAAAAACCTTAAACGGTATAATTTTATTACAATTAAGTTTTGATTTTTTTTTGTGACTTGGGAAAATACTAAAAATTAAATTGAAACCAAACCAAACCAATTTACTATTTCCAGAAAATAATTCTGTATAAATTCCAACATTAATTTAACTTTAAAATTTGTATAGTCTAACCTAACCTAACCCACTCTACACGTCTAATGTGTACAGGGTATGCAGGCATACTCTTTCAAACCGAAAACTAAACAAATGTGAATAATTGAATGCGAACAGATACAGCAACAAAAAAAAAAGGTGAAAATTTGTTTACAATTTCCCCCTCATCCCCTCTATTTATCTCTCTCTCTCTCTCTCTCTCCCTCCCTCTGTCTCTGTCACTCATTTGGGTCTCTGTCAGTGTAGAAACATGTTTGGCATTGTGACAGTTGACTAACTCGTTGAATGCTGGAAAAACTCTTTCTATATGCATAAATATAAACATTGCTTCCGTCAACAATGAACAACAATTCAATTCAATGGCAGCTGCAATGCAACTTTTAAACAATGGCAAAAATATTTAATTGCATTTATAAATTGCAAGCAAAATTTGTTTTGTTTGACCTATGTTTATGAAACAGTCGGTGGCAAGTATAGATAGATAGATAAGAAATAATTTTTATCGATATGCCTATTAAAAAACTGTAATTTGAATTGTCGGTAAAAAGTAGAGAAATTTCAATTGACAACAGAGTTATGAGTTGAACACACCTCTTCCTGTGTTTTATACCCTCTCACTCTCACTCTCACCTCTATCCCTCCTCTCTTTTCTTCGTTTTTAAGGTAACACTTAAAAGACAAGCCGACTATTTGTTTAAACTTCAGCTAGAAATTAATATGCCTTCGGAGTATTCACTTGTTTTTTAAGAATGATTCATAATCTTGGCTGGTGACTCAGTGGTTAATCATGATGTCTTACTTTAATTATGTCAGTAAATTATTACAAGAAATTAATTAATTAAGAGCGCACAGAACTATTTAATACTTCTGACTCTACTATAAAAGTTTACGAGTTCTTTGACTTCAACAATAAACAAGACTTGTATTTGTAGTGCAAGTTTTAAATAAATACCAAGCTGAAGAATGAGATTATGTGATAAATGAAATGCTCACATTAATTTCAGATTATTTGCTTGTTTTTATAGGTTTGGAATTTACGTTAGTAAAAATAAAAAGTTTGTCATAGATAAAAGCTAAATGAAAGAGGAAAAGAGAACGCATCGTGTTAATCTACTTTTCTTCATTTCATCAGATTGATTTAGGTTTTAAAATTTTCAGTTTTAAATTTAAACTGCATATATCATTCATTTAATTGTAAGTTTTAACCAAAATATTACTTTAAAATACTAAATTTTCAATAAAATAAAAATAAATAAATAAATCAATAAAAATAAAGAAAAGTACAGATACTATTAGCGAGCAAAGTAGATTGGGAAAGACCCTGTACCAAATCTAAAAAAAAAAAAAAGTTAAAGTTCAATAACTTATACTTTTACAAATTTTATTATTTTCTACTTGAATTCCGATCTTGAAATAAAATCTGTCCGAAACTGAGTCAAAAGTTGGATGATCTCGGAATTTCCTATTTGGAAATTCGAGTAAGTTTTTCCAGAATTTAAAAATTATATTTATAAGTGAACCACTTTTTTATTCATGGGTATTATCACACAGATTATTTTTAGGGATTTTCCATTTTATATTTTAAATTGTTTATTTTTTTACTTTTAGCAGCATCACTAAAGATTGGTTTCTTTTAGCATTTAAAATTTCCCTTATATTTTGAGATCAATCGGAGAAATATATTAAATGAATGATCGTTCGTCAAAAGTAATCATATCAACTTAGTTGCTGTACTTACAAACATGTTTTTTTGCAAATTATTTGTATTAGGCATTTGGTTTTTGATACTTTGTGGTAAGAAAACTGATTTACTTCTTGCTTACTTTGAATATTCTAATCTAATCGGGTTTTAAGCAGAAGTTCAATCGGCGCCATTAAAAGATAATCCAATGGTATTTGGCAAGCCTGGGCATCAAATTATTATACACGGTCGGACTAAACAGAAAGATGAAGAGCATACATCAAGTAAGGCAAATTAACATGATTTAGTTGGAGTCTAAATTAATATTTAATTCTTACCCTTTGCTAGAACCAAATACCGAAGCAACGCATTCAATTTCATTTGGAAAATACCCTTCAGAAGAAAAACGTTCAGAAGAATACCCTTCAGAAAATATGAATTCTGGAGAGTTTTTTTCAGAAGCATCCCGTTCAGGAGAATACTCTTCACTGAATTCTTTTTCTGGAGCATCGCCCTCTAAAGAATCTTCATCAGGAGTATTCCCTTCAAGCGGTCCCTCTTCAGAAGCACCCCGTTTGGAAGAATACACTTCAGAAAAACTCCATTTTGAAGAATACTCTTCAGGAGCATCTTCTTCTTCTCCTCCTTCAGAAGCATCCCCTCGTGGAGAAGATTCTTTACAGAATTCTCCTTCAGGATCATCCCATTTAAATGAATACCCTTTAGGAGAATACCGTTCAGGAGTATCCCGTTCAGAAGTATCCCGTTCAGGAGAATACCCTCCAATTTCTCCTCCCTCAGGAGCATACCGATTCGCAGAATACCCTTCAAAAGCATCCCGTTCAAGAGACTTTCCTCCAGAAGCAGCCCCTTCAGGAATATACCCTCCAGGAGTATACCCTTCAGCAGTATACCCTCCAGGAGCATACCCTCCAGGAGTATACCCTGCAGGAGTATACCCTCAAGGAGTATACCCTCCAGGAGTATACCCTCCAGGAGCATATTCTTCAGTCGGATCCCGTTCAAAAGAAACTCCTTCAGAAGCTGACATTACACTGCACAGAAACACGTCGCTTGGAAGCACAACGAACATCATCATCATTATCAGTATCATATTAATCGTTATCTTTGTTAGCCGATTTTGTAAATTATGCAAGTGCTTGTGATGTTAATTTACAATATATTTATAAGAATAAATTGTACATCTCTAAGATTAAAGAGTTTCTTCTATGAATGTGTTGCGACATCCTAAATAACAAAAAAGTTGTTCATACTAAAGGTTCTATATATTTATCATTCTATTATTTGTATAGAGGATACAAGAAGAGGGCGTGAGATTCAAAATTCTAAAGCGAACTTGAGCTGTTTGCATTATACAGAAATCCACATATATAGTTTTTTAGGTGTTCATACAGACAGACAGATAGATGGACTCGAATGTTGAAGCTAATCAAGAATAACTGACCCGCCTTAATATATATACTTTTAAAAGGCGCTGCACAGAAAATAAAGTGAATTCACGACTCGGGAATTAAATAAATCCGAAGCGGGGTCAACAGTTCGGTAATCTCGGAATTTCTTAATTTCGTGGGCTTTTAATCTAGATTTTACAAAGCTGTTTTTTGTTTTGGAAAAAAAAAAGGTTTTTCTGTATGAATTTGAAAATTCCCAAATATTTCTTAACGTCATTCAGAGTGGTATATAAATGATCGTTCGCCAGAAGCAATCAGATCAATCTATTGTACTTGCTGGTTCTACACACTCAACATGTTTTGTCGTCTATTATTTGGATTGGGTGTCTGGCTCTTGATTTGTACTGGTGAATAAACTGAAATACTTCTCACAAATTTTTCACATTTTTCATATTTCTGATATTTAAATATATTTTGTGTGTGTTTTCAAACAGGAGTTAAATCGGAGTACTTCGAGTGGAAAAATGGAAATTGGGGTAAGGCAAATAACACAGTTCAGTTGACGTCAAAATTAACATTGCATTTTTACACTTTAGTCGAACCACACACAGTAACTATATTCCCTTCACCCATTCGTCGTTCCGGAACATCAAATGCAGGAGTTCCCCGATACCCTTCATCCACACCTTCTTCAGGATCATTTCGTTCCCGACCTGGAACCATAAAAGTCCTCTCAGAACGATCCAGTCGTCCTTCAGGAACATCCCGTTCAAGAAATAATCCTTCAGTTGGTCCCTCTTCGGATGCAGCCCGTCCAAGTGAAAACTTTTTATGCAAATTCAATTGCACTATTAATATGATTTATTAGCTGTATATCTCTAAGATAAAAGAGTTTCATCGTTAATTGCACTGTTTTCATTACTATCAAACTGTTTCAAAATGAATTTTGTATACATATTAGGCTGCACGCACACTGGAAGTTGAAAGCGGAGCTGACAGCTGAGCTTATCAACTTGAAAAAAACAAACACACTAATTGTATGAAAGCGCGCACACTGAAAGCTGAGCTGATTTATCAGTTTTGTTCTGAAATTATCAGCTCGTCTATAAGCTCAGCTGTAAGCTCCGTTTTCAGCTCCCAGTGTGCGTGCAGCCAAATATGTGTGCGTGCAGCCTTACAGCTGGAGCTCTGATCAATTGTGTGCAAGATTTATTTGATCAATGTCATTGCATAAGTGAATTTATTTAAATTATTTAAAATTGTCTACTATAGTCACAAATAATGATAAAATATATGAATAATTCTGTCGTGTATTATTATTATTTGAATTACCATGCAGATATGCTCAAAGAGTATTTCCCAGTTTACTTACATATCAATTTCAGATAAGCATTTAAATATGCAAACTTAAAGCTAATGATTATAGTAAAAAAGTGTCACTTACCTTGGCCTGAAACGTGATGCCATGGAAGAAGGCCTGCTCGGCGTGGATGGGCACACGCAGATCCTGATCGTCCTGCACCAGATCGTAGGGTGTCGATGGCATTCTCAGATAATTCAATAGCACCGATTCGGACCACTTGTAATATCATGAAATTGTTTTCATTTTTCTCATGCTACGCCGCAACTGCAATTGATGGCGCAATTGCCATAAAATGCCACTCGTACCTCGATTTTTACCCTCTCCTTCTTCTCCTTCTCCACCTCCTCCTCCTTCTCGACTCTGTCTCTGAGTCTTAGTCTGGTTATTACTCTGGCTCTGACTTGAATTCGCCTGTTGGTGGCTAATACTTTGGCTCATGCAAATTGTGTGGAGCGTCGAGAGCGCTCTGATTGATTTCTTATATTTTTTATATTTTACTTATTCCTTCTTTTTTGTCTTCTACTACTACTACTACTATTTTTCTCTTTTCGCCTGCTTCTTTTGCTTAATCTCAATTTATGAGCTTGTTGCTGATATTGCTGGCAAATTGAATTGCGTCAGTTGGCGAAAACGGGCGAGAAAACAAGAGAGACGCGATTCTTGTACGTTTTATTACGAAATCCGAAATCTGCCCATTCACTGCCAATTTGCGCGTTGCGGTTGTAGCTGCAAATAAAAGAAGAATTACACAAAAGTTGAGAAAATTAAATCAGCAAATCAGTAAACTAATATTTTGTAATCAAATGCTTAGACTGTTTTTTCTTATTTTGTCTATTTTAGTGAGTCATTTTAAGCGCTTTCGACTCTTTAATTTGAGTCAGCAAAATCCGTGATGGTTTAGAGTTCATTGGAATCATGCTAATTTCGACTGGCTTCGAATCATACGCTTCATAATCAATCGCTGTCTCTGTCTCTGTCCCTCTCTCTCTGTCACTCTCTCTCTCTCTCTCTCTCGTCTTTCTCTCTCTCTCTAAATCTGTGATTATTACTGACGCACCTACGCGCACGTGCCGACAACGCGTTGATTTTATTAATCCAAATTTTACATTTATTTATTTACATTTTATTTATTTTGCTTTTTTAATTTTAATTTTTAAACATTCAAAAAAGCACGTTGCTTCTTTGCATTTAATCATAGTTCTATTTGGTCTGCAGGAAATGTCTGCATTTTAATTAAAAGCAACCAGCAATTGTGATATTAATTATACCCTGTAAAGATGTAAAGATGGCTAAGAAGAATATTGTGCAACTTTCGCAATCTATCAAAAAAATATATTTTTATATAAATATTTATTTATTAGTTATTTTATTTTTAATGTTAAATAATATTCTTTAGACGAAAATAAAAAATTATTTAAAATTAAAATAAATTAGGTTTTAAATATATTTTTCAAATTCAGTATTTTCCGTTTTGACTCCAACATAATAACAGATTTTGGAACAGAAATCAACGTATATTGCCTTTTACTCGTACAAGTGCTTAAAAACAGCAAGAGTAAAATCGGTTACAAACAGTTCATCAAGTAATTGATTTGGCCATAAAAAATTTACATAGATATTTTTTATTCATTTATTGCCACTATTAAATTAAGAAATTCAATAGAAATTCAAGAAAAACTATTTTTTTGTATATCTTTAAAATGTAAAAAATAACAAAAAAAAAAACACCATTTAAAATGGAATAGAATTTAGTTATTTTGTAATAAATTGTTCAACAAAAATATCAGATTGAATATAACATTTGTTATGTTAGCTAATTAATTTATTCATTCAATTATTTTGCTATAAATATTTGTATTGACTGATAAGCACATATACCCCTTGCTAGTGCATTAGTAAGGGGTATTCTGCTGGCATAAGTATTTTTTGTTGTTTACTCTTGTTTATTGATGAGGCAGTCAATTCAATGCGTTTCTCCGCTTACTCAATTGTCTCTTCTCTCCTGTCTCTTGCTCTGTCTCTCTCTCTCCCTATCTCTCTTTCTTTCTCTGTCTGCTTACTCTATGAACTGCTCTGTCAAATTTCATCAACTCTCAGCGGCTTTTAATGAACTCAACAAACTCAAAAACTGAAACTTTATGTCAACAGCTGTGCTTTATATTTTGTTTTGTTTTTATTTTTGTTTTCCTATCTGTTTTTGTCACAGCAGCAGCCTTTGTCTCTCTTTCTCTCCCTCTCTCTCTCACTCTCTCTTTCTCTCTGTCTGTCTCTGTCTCTGCCTGCATCTCTGGCTGAGACAGGCCAAAGGGTCATGGACGTTTAAGCTTGTAAATGACAAGTACAACAAGCAAAGTCAGAGTCGAAGGTCCCACAACATTTCTCCTTTTTGCTGTGTCTCCGTCTTCGTCGCAGTCTGAGACGCTGTCTCTTCCTTTGTCTCCATCTTTCTCCCCGTCTTCCAGCTCAGTTTCAACTTTAAGTGTATCTGCATAAGGCGACAAGAAAAAATGCTGCTTGCAGCTTTAAAGCAACAAAGCTCCAAAGACAAAAGTTATGCCAACAATTCTCGAAATGTCTGTTTGTCATTATGTTTATCTCTCTGTCTCCTATCTCTGTCTCTCTCTCTCTCTCTGTCTCTTTCTCATTCCACCTCGTTTTGTGTCGCGCACATTAACTTATCAATTTTGGTTTTCGATGGAGTTCAAATTGCAGGCAGCTGACACTTGAAATGGAGGCCAGCAGGGCACTGGGTTGGGCTTAAGTTTGAGTTTGAGTTTGGGGCAAGCTGACACTTTTTGGGGCACAACATAAATCAGCTAAGCTTAAACAGAGGTCAGACTCATTATCAAAAGGGCAGTCCGAGGCGATTAATGGCATTCCTTTCAATGGAATAGTGCACTCAGAAAAATAGATCATTCTAAAACAAAGTAAGTCCTTAACTTAAATATGAGAATGGGATCAGTTAAAGATCTTTGTGTACAAGTATGATCAGATCTTTTACAGACTTAAATTAATCCCAAAACGTACTTGAAGTAACATAGAAAAATCTCTTTTGAAGATTTCCGGAATTGCGATTAACGAACATGAAATAAGATTTGTGGTTCTCAGTCTTGGAGCTTTTGTACTTAAATATCTTCTGCTTAAAAGCGGAAAGCTTGATATTTTTTTAGTGTTAAAGGGCTGCAGATAAGCTGTTTTATTAAAAATAAGCTTAAATGGAAAATAAAATGAAAAAAAAATGTACAAAGAAAAATAAAGATTGAATCAATACCAGATATTGTAAGTCTAAGTAAAAAATACTTGATTCAAGTTAGATTTTTCTATACTTTCTCCACAAATATTTTGACTATCGGGGCTCAAAGATAATTTTTGTAGTCAAATCAAATGCATAAGGCTTTTTTGATCATTTTAGTACTGAGAGGATGCAAATTTCTCGGGATTTTGTATTAGTTTAACAATAATATCCTGTTGCTAAAATTAAAATTTAAATTAAACTAGTTTTAGAATGATTTTTCTTTGGGTGTATTTCAGCAAAAATTATAAATACGTAAGCTTCTGATGGGATTCAAGCTCACAGCCTGCATTATCTACTAAGGAAATGTGTAACATTTAATTCCTTTTTAAATTCCTCCTTTTCATTTCCCTTTTTAGCCAACTTAACAGACCCTTTTGAGCTATGTACTTGAACTTTAAGCTAAAGTTTCCTGCGCTTTAGCTCAACGTGAAGTCTTTGTCTAGGGTTCCCACACAATTACAATCACAATGTTGCAAAGTTCAATGCCTGCGATCGCCCACAATCATATATCATACATATATGGTAGTGGTAACTACCAACTACTAACTGCTTAAGGTAGCTGCCGCCATTTTGTGGCAACAACAAGGTTCAAGTACCTCCAGACACAATCCACAAGACACAAAGTACTTCGCGCATGCGTTGCGAGGCATACTAAACAACAACAAGAATAGTATATACGAGTATATGGCTAGAAAAGTGCCTTCTTATTGCACCCGCCAATTGCCAAAGTGATGGAAGGGGGCGGCAAGGGGGGGAGAGAGTGAGAGAGCTATTGAGTGTGAGTGGGAGAGCGAAAGAGAGCGAGCGAGTGAGTATACATTACCCAGCCTAGTCTTTGCTTCCCTTTGCTCAACTTGTTTAGAACTTTCTTAACTCACTTCTCTGCTACGCATGCTACACTCCAAGAAAAATGTTAGTTCAAATTGTTTTAATTTAAAAATTAATAAAAAAAATCAATTTGCTATAAATTAAAAATAAATTATGATAAAATATAATTTATAAAAAATTATTATTAGTAATATTAGCTATTTCTTACTAAATAAACTATTAAAGGTCCAATATTAGGGATTTAATAATTAGTATAAATACAATGCAGTGGCAAGAAAAGTAATTAAGTCATAGATCATGATTGTTTAAAAAGTGTGACAATGAGTCCCCTTATTTAACTGTTTGTATTCTATTTTTTATCAATTTACTTTATACAAATTTAAAAGCAGAACTATTATGTTTCTAAATTTAATTAGAAACGCCCGCACTAGTCCATGGCTTTTAAGCAAGAATTGTCGAAAAAAATGCTATCTTCTGTTAGCAACTTAAAATAAAATGTAAATAAAATTTTTTTCAATTTTTTTTTAAATAAGATCAAAAATTTAAGTCAATATTCAGAAATGAAAAAAAAAACCTAAGAGTCTTTTTTTATATCAAAATTATTATTTGAAAACTTGCAATCATTGCTGTGTTTATAAATAAACAAATACATCTAAGTATTTAGATAAATCATGACATCGTCAAAAAAATTAAAAAAAAAAAAATCATTGCCAACAATTAATAAAGCCAACTATTTTTCTCATTTTTTTAAAGATAATTTTTGCCAAATAAACCGAAAAAAAGACTTTTGTGCTATCCATTTTCGTTGAGTGTAAGCTTCTTGCACAAATGCTCAGCACATTTCAGTTCTAAAATGCACGCCTATCTGCGGCGTCGGCGTAAGCGTCAACGTCGGCGTCAGCGTCTGCGTCGCTGCTAACAACCATAGTATTGGTTTCGTATTGCGCTTTGTCTCGTGCTTCGCATCGCATCGCTTCATGTTTCGATTCATGTTTCGTTGCATGTCTCATTTCATTTCTAGTCGTTTCATTTCATTTCCAGTCGTTTCGTTTCGTTTCGCTTTATATCGTTCGTTTCGTTCTTCGCCCGCACTATAAACAACAACAAATAAGCTGCGCCTGCGCAGTTGCAGTTGACGCAGCAGCGCAGCAGCAGCAGCAACAAGAACAACAACAACAAGAGCAACAAGCACAATGAAAAAACTCGTATCGCATGCAAGTGAATGACTTGGCAAAGTTAACGACGCGTCGCCGTGCTTCCAAGAAGCGTTGAGCTCAGGGCTCCGTTTTGGAATGGGGAATGGGCAACTGAGGAATGGGGAATGGGGAGTCGTCAGCTTTGAACCGGTTTTCTTCAGCTTTGGCTTTGCAGTCGATGTTGTTGTTGATGCCGTTGCCGAAGTCGAAGTCGAAGTCAAAGTCTTGGTAACTTACACGCTCACTTCCTTTCCGGTTCTTGCTGCATTGTGTGCTACCCCCGCCCGCTGCAACGCCCCGCCCCTTAACCCTCTCTGAGTCAGCTGCAGTTTCCAGTTTTTTTTTTCTTTTATTTATTTTATTTTTTCTTTTTTATTTAACATTTGATTTCTTGTAATTACGTTGGCTTGGCAATCAAGCGAATCTGAAAATATTGCTGCACTTGCCACAAGTTGCAAGCTGTCTGTCTCTTTTACTCCTTTTAATCTCTTACTCTTTTTTATTATGCAAGTTGCAGCTAAAAAAAATCGAAACTGGTCGTCAATTTGCAGCTGAACATTTTTGTTTGCTTTTGTTTTTTTGCTTTTGTTTTTTGGTTTTTGGTTTTGGTTTTGGTTTCTTTACGAAAATTGCGCACATTTTTTTGGAATTTGGCAAAATGTTTTTTCGGCAATGCGGAAAACTTGAAAGCGAATTTTTTGAGATGCTATTGTTGTTGTTGTTTTTGTTGTTGTTTTTACGAATATTTCTCTTATTTTCTTGTTGAAACTGCCAAATAAACAGATAAACAACAATTATGCGCTATATGATGGCTAAAAATCCACATGATTCGCAAGCCAGCTGTGCCAGCTGCCTTATCTCTCTCTCTCTCTTACGCTCTCTCTCTCTTTTCCCTTCTCTCTCTCTATCTCTATCCCGCAGTAATCGGCACATCCTCAGGTTGCGTCTGGTTGCCTGGCATCAATCTTGTTTTCGATTTCAAAGCTAAAAACTAACAAAAGTCAAAGATAAAGTATCTTTGTCACGCCGAAGATTTGATACCCTTGCCGAAAAGTGTGTTTAATTTTCAAAAACCTGTTCCCATGGCATCCATATGATATAGTAATCTAATCCTAGAAACACATTTTCCAAGACAATACCAACAGCACAATCTGTGAGAATGTTTGAGATATCTCAAAAAACAAAAAAAAAAGTCTTTCACACTTAAGATGCATTTTGGATCTATCGTTGCTTTGGTAGTTATGTAATGTAGTAGTGGGATTTCAAAAAAACTTTATCAGGATGTATAAGGCCACACCAAATACCTAAGCTGTGATATTAATTAAGATATTTCAAAATTTAACCAAGTTTTCTAACTAAAGTTTAATTTTCAACCAATCGTTTTTATGGTAGCTATAAGATATAGTCATCCCATTTTTAAATAATTTCTCTAGGACGCACAGGAATAAAGCACAATATGTTTGAGTGCTTGAGATATCTCAGGAAAACAAAGTTATTTATTTATTTAGCTTGATTCTTAAAAACATTTTTCTATAGTAGGACTAAGATACAGTAAAGTCTTAGAAAAAATCATGTCTAAGACAATACCAACTACACAACCTGTCAAATATTTGAGATATCTCAAAAGACAAAAAAAATGTTTTATACTGAAGATGAGTCTTTGATCTATCCTTCCAATGGAAATTGTAAAATAAGGTAGTATTAATTTAAAAAAAAATTCTTCAGGATGTAATATTGATTCAGATATCTCAAAAAATAAGAAAAGTTCTCCTTAGTAAACTTTAATTTCAGATCAATCTTTACTACGACAGCCATAAGATATAGTAGTCTGATTTTAGAAAATTTTCTCCTGAATGCTTAAGACAATACCAACTACACAATCTGTATAAATTTTCGCGATAACTCAAAAAACCAAAAAAAATTATTCACTGCCAAGTTTGCTTTAAATCATAACACAGTTCGCCACAAAGTGATGCTACCCTCCGTTAGGGTACAACAAAAGGCAACATGTTGCAGACGCTGTTGCAAACGCAGCAAAGCGAGTGCAAGATAGAGAGAACCTTTAATATTTTGTTGTTGTTGTCTTAGCTGGATTCCTTTGTGGCGATCTTTGATCAGACGGCCAAATGGGGCTTTTGTCTGCGGCAATGTCGCTGAGGCTTTTATACTTATTTATGAGCAGACAGGCCAGACAGTGTACAATAACAACAGCAACAACAAGAGCAACAACAACAACAGGTCGATGCAAAAGTTTTTGCCTGCCCAGAATGTATCTATAAGATACATGCTCGGTTCGCATTTGTGTTAAGCGCCTATAAATAGCGCCCCCGAACTGAGCAGCATTCTGAACCGCCCTCCCTCACACACACACGCACACACACATACACAAATATATGTAGATAAATAGATACATGTTCATATGTATCTATGCCTATACTTTGAAATACTTTGGGCTAATACAACACACAAACAAACATAAATCTCTTGTGAAACACACGAGGAAAAGAAAAGTTTTTCTGTCTTTTGATTTTGGCTCGACACACAGAAAATTTCATTTTAGAACGTATCTTAAAGATACAGCAATGCGGGTTAGGAACTAACCTTGAGAGTTTCTCAGTTTAGCATAAATCGTGTTTACAAGTAAGTTTTTCCAGCGTTAAGATACAAAACAAAAAAAAACTGTTGCGAGCACAAAGCAGAAACTAAAATAAAATTAATGATCGCAGATCGAAGAAGAAGTTATCAGCAATTTTGTCATTGCACTCAACTTTAGCGTTGATTATATTTTGTTGTTGTTTGTGAGAGCGCTACCCAAGAAGCTGCAGCTGTGTATCTGTGTATCTTGCAGTTGCAATTTGTGAATGAGGCTATAGTATGTATCTGTATCTGTATCTTGTAGGTAAAACCGCACATTTCATCATTTTTAAATTTAATAATTTAAATAAACACTGTCCAATTTTTTTGGCACAAACACACACAATTTATTTATACGTATACTTTTATACAATGCGACCCGTTTGTATCTGCAGCCCAGACAAAACGCAGCGTATCTTTGTGCATCTGCAAAAAAGTATCTAGAACGCGTCGCGTAATCAGATTTTTTTTATTTTTGCAGTTGCAAATTATGCGGAACTTTCAATTTCAATTGCTATGCGCCATTTAGCGTGGGTTGCTCGAGTTGTTGCCATAACTTTTAGTTTACTCTTATGTATCTAAAGTTATACAGTTATCTCACACACACTCACACACACACTCTCACACACATGGACAGTGTTGTGCCGCTCAAATTACTTGGTTAACAGGCTTTTTTTCAGCTGTTTCTTTTGCGGTTTATTTTGTATCTTTTTTTCAAAATTTAACTGCCAATTCCAGGAACGCGTCTGCCTTTTTTTTAGTTTTTTGTCTTTTTTTCTTTGACTTGTTGAAACTCTTGACTGAATGTTAATAAATACATACGTCGTTCTAGGTTCTTGAGTCTTTGGCCAAATGGCGCCGACTTGTTGCTTTTGTTTTTTTGGTAGCTTCTTTGGCTTTTTGTTCTTTCTACTTTTTATTTGTTCATTTTGTTAGCTTTTATGAATATTTAATAATTTCGCAAGTAAGCGCGTGTGAAACGGAAATGCTTGACTATTTTTTGGATTTTTTTTTGCTTAAGAACTTAACTTTCGACACGAACAATTTACTATTTATTTATTTTATTTTTTTATTTATTTTAGTGTCTAATGACCGCGACACGAGCTCGACAAACAAAGGTTTAGAATGCCACAAAGATACTCAGATACAAAGCTACACATGTTACGCAGATACGCAGATACTCAGATACTTAGATATACAGATACTCAGATACAAGTGCAAGGCGTCTTCTACCTGAGTTTTGATTCAAAAACTTTAACGTTTTTTTTATGCGTTCTTAATGCGTGGGAAACCGGTATGCAAAATATATCTGTATATATATATTTTTATTTTCCGTTTTCCGTATTCGAATTCAGATTTCGTGAATTTTGTTATTTTGTACCGAACCGTTAAGCGCCGTGCGTTGCGTATACGACACGACTGCACACAAAGAACGCCGAACAACAACTGAAAACTGAATCCAAAAGACGCGACGACTCGACGTCGTTTGGCCAGCAAATACAGGGTGCCCCCGAAACCCGTTTGACACTCAGACTACACGCCAAACTACACTCTCTTAACTACGTAAAGAGAGCGCAAAGAGCGCGCTTTAAATTCTGTGTTCTTCGTTTCGTTTCGCGCGCTCTCTCTCTCTCGCTCTCTCTTGCGCGCTCTCTCGCGCTCTCTCGCTCTCACACTCTCTGTTTGCTGTACGAAAAGCGAAAGCCGCTGGCCAATCAAAGTGCGGCAACTACACGTGCTTTGCCACTTGGCCCAAAAGCGAGTTGGCGGCTTTTCTCTGTTTTGGTTTTGCTGCCCAAACAACAACAACTGTCCGAAGAGAGTTGCTTAGACTACGAATTTGATTTGATTTCGATGACTAAGCGACAGTTTTTGTTAACTATTAAATTTGCTTTTTATGTATAATTAC
>JBAMBJ010003059.1:0-21174 GCA_037043495.1 Drosophila recens | reverse complement strand
TGTGCAAACAATTGGTCCGCATAACGTTTAAATAAACTTTTTTTGGCAATCAAATCCAACAAAGCAATTATAGTAATTAGAACAGGTACTTAAAAAGTACAGGGATCTATTATCTTTGTCACAAAAAAGAAACAAAATTTTCGTAACAGGCAGAAGTGGCAGCCCCCATAAAGTATATATATTCTTGATCAGCATCAACAGCCGAGTCGATATAGCCATGTCCGTCTGTCCGTTGTCCCTCCGTCCGTCTGTATGAACATCTGGATCTCAGAGAATAACAGAGCTAGAGACTCCTTATTTGGTATGTAGTTTCGCCTATTTTCCAAATAGATCAAGTTTGTTTTAGATAATAAATATAAATTAAAATTTTCATATTTGAGACTGCAACTTTCACCTACGCTATGAATCTCAAATAAAAAATGACATCCGCCACTTTATGTGATATATCGTTTAGATATACCATTAAAAACGATTTGCAAATAGTTCCTCCAACGCTCTGAGCTTAATTATAATTATCTGTTAGAATCACAGTCAAAATGTTCACAAAACTGAGTTATTCGTCGCTTACAATTTCTACTTGACACACGATGTGGTCTCCGCTTGTGTTTTTATTGCTATTCAGTGCAGTTTATTCAGAAACCGTCAATCGATTTACAAACATCAAGTGTGACGTGTTGGATCCATCCTATTGCGCCTATAAAGAATGTCGTCTAAAAGTTTTGGGTCGTGGGATTATCGGTTTGAATGTGCACGCAATTTTGTTGAAAGGACCTTTCAATAATGCTAAGGTATGGGCATTTAGAATTATGATGTTATTCGAATTGTATTGCTCGTTGGTCTCAAAATTGCAGGTAAATCTTGGCCTTTTCCGTAAATCCAATGGATTTCACCCATTTATGTTCAATAGAACTATTGATTTCTGCAAGTATATGGCAACGCCCAGAAAGGAAATGTCCTTGGCTAAAATTGTGGAAAGTTGGATAATAGGATACACGAACGTGAATCACTCTTGTCCATATGAGGTAAGCTAAGAACTTAAGAAATGCCTAGATATTTAACTAATTAATCATGTTTCAGAAGGAGTTAGTTTTCAAGAATTTGGTAATAGAGGAAGATTACTTTAGATACTTGCCACTGCTCTCCGGCGAGTACCAATTGCAGCTTATGGCGGCAACGGATGGTCAGTGGAAGACAAGAGTTTCTGTAAATTTTATGCGAAAATAGGATTTATTGAAAAATTGATACCAACAAGCTTTTATTGTAAGTGCTTAATCGAAAACTTGTACTAACATAAATTTAGAAGAATTTGTCGACATCTCGATTTTTAAATTTTTAAATTTGAACATATATATTACAAGTGTTTTTGTATTGTCGAGTAAAGAGTTTGGTAATTTGTGTATGTACAGTAATTAACTAAAAAAAAAATATATATATAATAGCTGTAATTAAACGAGCAATCATAATTAATGTCTCATTTAAACAGAGAATATTATTCTCAGCGCATTCAAGCTATTCAATATTTAGTGTTTCTACCGAACGGATCATGATGTGGATTCCTTTTGCCTTTTTATTGATGTCTGGCGGAGTATTCTCGGCGAAAATGTCGAGATTTACAAACATCAAGTGTGAGGTTTTAGATCCATCTTATTGTGCCTATAAAGAATGTAATCTTAAGCTGTTGGGCCGAGGAATTGTTGGGTTAAATGTGCACGCGATTATGTTAAAAGGACCACTTAATGTTGCTAAGGTATGTATATTTTTCAGTACTACAAGCTTATAATATTTTAATTTGTAAACTTTAGGTAAATCTTAGTTTTTGGCGCAAATACAGTGGATTTCGTCCATTTATGTTCAATAAAACATTCGATTTTTGCAAGTTTATGGCCAGAACTACTAACAAATTATCGTTTGAACGTATATTTTTTGAAGCCTTGGCAGAAAATTCAAATCTAAATCATTCTTGTCCATATGAGGTAAGTTAAGAATTATTAAATTGAAAAATTAAAGTATTTAAAAACTAAATTTCAGAAGGAAATTCGCGTGCATGACATGATTTTTAGGGATGAGTATTTCCGATTTTTGCCATTGCCTTCCGGAGAGTATCAAATCCAGGTATTGGCGGCTGCTGACAACCAGTGGAAAACCAGAGTTTATGTCAATATTTTGATTAACGAAGATTTAATGAAAAGTTAATAAACTTGAGCAATAATGTCCATGTTAAATTCATTAGAGAAATAAATAGTTGGGTTTAAAGTGTGCATTTACATTTTCTGCCGATTGTCTTTAAAAATTCATATTTATATATTTTCACATTTAAAAATTTAGAGACCTGATTGAACTGGAGTCCACAATTTTAGGTATGTGAATTTGATTGCAATTGGCATAGCGTTTAAATTAACTACTTTTTGACGATAAAATCAAACAAAGCAATTATGTGTAGTAATTGAACCCGTACTTAAAAAAGTACAGGGATCTAATAACTTTGTCACGGTTCGAATTCCAGTATGGAACATTTTTTTGTTTTTATTTTTAATATTTTAGATTTAATTAATTTGTTAGTAGATGATCCGCACAGGTTTTTTTTAATGTTATTCAATTTTAAAAATGCGTTGGCAGAAATCTTAACTGCAAAATATAGAAACGCTGTTGTCTTAACATATTTGTATTTTGGCAACTTCCGAGCGTGGCCTAAGGTGCTAAGTTCCCGTCAAATTTGCAATTTTCGGGAGTTGCGGGTTCAACTCCCAGCGATATCAAATTTTTTAAAAATTTTTTATTATTAGCAGACTTTGTAGAACATAAGTCCCCGGATCGAATCCCGGCTTGGACAGCTGTTTTTTGTTTTGTTTTAAGCTTCATTAATGTTTTCTTAACAATTTTTATTAATGTTGTATTTTTACATCAATTCAATATTACATTTTATTTTAGACCCCGTACTTTAAAAAAGTAAAGGGGTCTATTAACTTTGTCACAAAAAAAATGTGCGTAACAGGCAGAAGGAGGCGTGGCAGACCCCATAAAGTGTATATATTCTTAATCAGCATCAACAGCCGAGTCGATATAGCCATGTCCGTCTGTCCGTCTGTCCGTCCGTCCGTCTGTCCGTCTGTCCGTCTGTAAGAGCGCCTAGATCTCAGAGACTATAAGAGCTAGAGACTCCAAACTTGGTATGCAGGCACGTCTATATTGGGAGCAGATCGAGTTTGTTTTAGATTTTGGATCAGACCAATATATCATATAGCTCCCATAGGAACAATCAGTTGAAAATCAAGTCTTAGTATGGAAAACTTTTTTGCTGTTTGAGATATTTCAACCAAACTGACGGAATATGTATAAAAGATGGTCCCACACATACTGACCAAATTTGATTGAAATCGTTGCCATAGGAACGATCAGTCCAAATAAAGTCTTAGTATGAAAATCTTTTTGTTCTTTGAGATATCTTTATAATAAGTACGGGGTCTCCGACAGTCGAGTACCGCTCGACTGTAACACCGCCGACTAGTTTTAGTTTATTATTAAGAGATGTGGGAAATGCACTTATCGCTGTCTCTCTTTCTGTAATGCTTAAATCAATCTATTTTGTGATTAAATTTGATGCTGTGCTTTAATAAATCATTTATAATATCTTTATGTATATATTTACATATCATCAATATATTTGGGCGAAAAGAAATATATTAAAATATATTAAATATTTGTAGCGAATTATATTAATTTATTTAAGGTAGTGTTTGCTTTTGAAAAGGAAGTACGGGGTCTCCGACAGTCGAGTATGCTCGACTGTAACACCGTCGACTAGTTTTCCATCACTTTATAAGAGTACTCGTCCATAAAACGTGTAGGTAAGTTATTAAAAACCTTTTACGAATAGTTTCGATAGCGCTCTGAACTTGATAATAATTAACTGATAGAATTAGAGTCAAAATGCTCACAAAATTTAGTTATTTGTCGGTTAGAATTTCTACATAACACACGATGTGGGCTCCGCTTGTGTTCTTATTGCTATTCAGTGCAGTTTATTCAGAAACTATCAATAGATTTACAAACATCAAGTGTGACGTGTTGGATCCATCCTATTGCGCCTATAAAGAATGTAGTCTGAAGGTTTTGGGTCGCGGAATTATTGCCTTAAATGTCCACGCAATGCTTTTGAAGGGACCTTTCAATAATGCTAAGGTATGTGCATATAGAATTATGATGTTATTCGAATTGTATTGCTCATAGGTCTCAAAATTTCAGGTTAATCTCAGCCTTCTCCGTAAATTCAATGGATTTCACCCATTTATGTTCAATAGAACTCTTGATTTCTGCAAGTATATGGCAAAGCCCAGTAAGGAAATATCCTTAGCTAAAGTCGCGCAAAGTTGGATAATAGGATACTCGAATGTGAATCACTCTTGTCCATATGAGGTAAGCTATGAACTTAAGAAATGCCTAGATATTTAACTAATTAGTCATGTTATAGAAGGAGTTAGTTTTCAAGGATTTGGTAATAGAGGAAGACTACTTTAAATTCTTGCCATTGCTCTCCGGCGAGTATCAATTGCAGATTATGGCGGCGACAGATGGTCAGTGGAAAACTAGACTTTCAATCAATTTTTTGCGAAAGTAAAATTTAGTGAAAAGTTGATATTAATGAACTTTTATTGTATGTGTTTTATCCAAAACTTGTTTTAACATAAATAAAATTATTGCATTATAAAAAATAATCCTGGAATTTATGCTAGTGCTTATGAAATAAGTAGGAGACCCATTTTATTCAAGCTTGACACACAAACTCTGATCAATTTCAATCTTGTTTACTATTTATTTACGTTCTTTTCTTGGCCACGGCCACTCTTATTTCTCGTTTTAAAATTTCTTTGAAGCATTGAGAATATATATTTCAAAATTCATGTCGATATAGCTCAACAGTTACAAATTTTTGCAACCAAAGCGAAACAAGCCACTGTGCGGTGACTGACGATCGCAGTGGTATTTGTAAACAGAAAAAAACAAAATCCGGGATATTTAGCCCGAATTCAATCCGAAACGTTGTCAGAAGTGGGGTAATCTCGGATATTCTTAAACCAAGTATGTAATACTTGATTTTTGCAATCCCGAATTAAATCCTGAAATTCTTAAATTCAGGCTAAAAAATTTGTATTAATTATGATGTTTTTCCTTACATTTAAACTTTTTTTTTTCAATTTTTTTTACGCTTTTTTTTTTAAATTTTTTTTACCTTATTTTTAACGTTTTTTTTTTAATAGATTTTTTTTGTACAATATTTTTTTAATAGATATTTTTTAATAGGTTTTTTTTCAATTTTTTTTTTTAAAATTTTTCATTTTTACATTTTTTTTTTTAATTGACGGGGGGAATCGCACACAGATTTTTTTTTTGAACTGGAGTCGGCGACTCTAACCATTGAGCAAACGGACCGGTTGAAATGAGAGAGACCGAGAGTGAATTTTCCTCTCGCGCTCAGCAAATGTGTATTTTCCCATTTTAATCCCGATACAGGCTTGATTATTCAGCTTAATCCTGAATACATGCTTAAAAAATGCGAGCTTAAATTAAGTATTTTATACTTGATTTTAGAATGGCATTTTTTTTCTGTGTAGGAGTCGTTGACATTTTCTTATCGATTTTAAATTTTATTCTTTTTAGCGCAACTGCAAATTAAAAACACATTTATAAACTCTAATATAAATTATTCTGCACGAGCAATCATAATAATTGTCTGATTTTAACAGAGGATATTATACTCTGTTCATTCATGTTATTCAATATTTAGTGTTTCTATCGAACGGATCATTATGTGGATTACATTTGCTTTTTTATTAATGTCTGGCGGAGTATTATCGGCCAAAATGCCTCGATTTACAAACATCAAGTGCGAAGTTCTAGATCCATCTTATTGTGCCTATAAAGAATGTAATCTTAAGCTGTTGGGCCGTGGAATTGTTGGGTTAAATGTGCACGCGATTTTGTTGAAAGGACCATTCAATAATGCTAAAGTATGTATATTTTTTTGTATTAAAAGCTTATAATATTTTAATTTGTAAATTTTAGGTAAATCTTAGTCTTTGGCGTAAATACAGTGGATTTCGTCCATTTATGTTCAATGCAACATTCGATTTTTGCAAGTTTATGGCCAGAACTACTAACAAATTATCATTTGAACGCATATTTGTGGAAGCCTTGGCAGAAAATTCAAATATTAATCATACTTGTCCATATGAGGTGAGCTAAAAATGTTTACAACGAGACTTTCATGTATTACAATATTAAACTTCAGAAGGAAATTCGGGTGCCAGGCATGGTTTTAAAGGATGAATACTTCCGACTTTTGCCATTGCCTTCTGGAGAGTATCAATTCCGGGTAATGGCGGCTACCGACAACCAGTGGAAAACCAGAGTTTATGTCAATATTTTGATTAACGAAGACTTAATGAAAAGTTAATAAACTTGATGCATCAGACAGATAATTAATTGGATTTTTAGTATGCGAATAACAAACAATTAAACACATCCATAATTAAACTGTATTTGTTGCTTTTTTTTAACAATTTAATTTAAATGCAGAAAGTAGATCATTAAATGGATTTAGTAAACTTAAATATTATAAGAATTTTAAGTTATTTACACTGAAATATGCAAATTAAAATCAAATAAACAAATTCAATTTTAACTTTTATTTTACTTGCTTGATTAAAAACGTATGTAATTTTTAAAGCGCACAAAAGTATGCACCAATTTTTGTATGACTTTTGCTTTAGAAAATTTTTAATTTAATTGGTACTCTCAAATGTGTATTTGTATGTACATTTTACATAGAGAGCGTTTTAAACTGTACGCCATGTGAATTTGAAAAGCAATCGTTTAAATAAATCATTATAAGCGATAATATCGAATATTGCAATAACAGTAATTTAAAATATTTTATTTTTTATTTCAGATCTATTTCAGTTTGTTTCTCGAACTTGGCAGATGATGTGGTTTCTCTTAGGGCTTTTATTGCCATTTGGTGGATCCCACTCTGAAACTATCACACGATATTCAAACATCAAGTGTGACGTGTTGGATACATCCTATATCTTCTTTAAGGAGTGTCATCTTAAGATGCTGGCCCGTGGCGTTGTTGGCTTAAATGTACATGCATTTCTGTTAAAAGGATCCTTCGACAATTGTAAAGTAAGTACACTCGTCAGATTAAAAATATTAGTAAAATAAAATTATAAATTTCAGGTAAATCTCAGTTTTTGGCGTCGATACAACGGATTTCGTCCATTTATGTTTAATAGAACTTTTGATTTTTGCAAGATTATGGCAAAATCGAATGCAAAATTATCATTTGAGAAAATATTTATGGACATGCTGACCGAAAAATCAAATGTAAATCACACTTGTCCCTATGAGGTAATGTAAAAGTTTAAAAAAAATTGCATATTTGTATACTAACAAATGAAATTTTAGAAGGAAATAATTGTGCGAAATCTGGTATTTAAGGAAACTTTTTTAAGATTCTTGCCACTACCTTCTGGCGAGTATCAATTCCAGATAAATCCGTCTATAGACAAGAGTTGGACAGCTAGAGTCTATATAAATATAATGCGAGAGGAGGGTTTAATGAAAAATTAGTATCGCATTACGAATTATACTGATTACAAACAGAATGCAATAATATAACATAAGTATAATATTAATACGTATATATTTCATTTATTCAAAATTTAGATTAAATAAATAAAATAACAAAACATATCAGAGAAGCTGAAGTTAAAATATTCGAAGTAAAAACAACAAGATAAAAGTGGCATCGTCAATACTTTCACAAATTATTCGAAGCAATTGAAGCGTTGTATTAAATGGATCTATTTTACTTACAATAAGTAATATTGTAATTATAATTTGCGAGCCGATATGAGGTTTTAGGGAACTGTCCCTTCTAATATATGTGTGGAATATTTAGATGTTCATAACTCAATGGACCGCAAACCATTTAAATGAGTTATTTGACAGAAAATAATTGGTATTTACTATCTGATAAAGTTACAGTTTATATAGTGTTTTAAATTATTTTTTTGAGGCAGCTGTTTGGCTTTTCTGCCTGACGGAAAATGTGGACTCCGTTTGTGATTTTACTGCGATTTTACGTCTTCAAGGGATAAAGGAGTTTTAACGCAGAACTTCAATGGCTCAGTAAACATAATACAAATCAATTAAAAGTACTCAAAAAGATTCTGACCAGGATTAAAAAAATATAAATGCAGCTTAAACAGCAGTGTAGTAATTGGATTCACTGGCAGCAAAACCCGTTTGAAAGTCCTCAATTTTCCACTGCATTTTGCTGCTGCTGCAGGGAAAATGTAATTGAATTTTCCCATTTGGGGCGTGGAGAACAACAAAATGCGCTTAAAGTGCCAAATTGGCGCATCTATTTGCCATAAACGTCCATCAAGTATACGCAGAGTAGCACGCTTGATGTGGCTTATATATAGACAGATACCATAAAATAAGCGTTAAAATGCAATAAGCAGCAAATCCAACGCACTTTGCCTGTCTCTCCATCTGTCCATCTGTCTTTCTGTCTGTCTGCATCAACATTTCAATCGTTTTATCTTCATAAAACCGATGCTCTGACAACGTAAACGACAATTATCCGGGTCCTTGGTCCTAGCACGGCTGATTGAATGATCCTGGCTGGAAAACAAAAGCTGAACAAACAAATACCTTGTCAACAGCAAACGGCAACGACATCAGCTGACACTTTGAAAGTAATCCGCTGGCAAAATGTTTGATTTATGTCAACGTTATCGACCAACTCGCTTCGCAGAAAAAGAAGGACAAGGGAGCAGGAAGAGGGAAAAAGGAAGAAGGGAGTGTTTTTAGTGTGGAGCTTAGACCCTTTTGGCTGGTCAATGAACGCAGAGTGTGAGCTATAATAGAGTTGTTCAGCTTATTACAAAACTTTTTCAATTCCCGCTGACAGTTTTCTATTCCAGATTTAAAATTAATTTAAATTATATTATGCATTCAAACTCAGTAATAAAAATTCTAATTTTTAATCTTAAAAATATTCAAACTAAAAACAAACAAATAAATGTACATTTATTCTGTATTATGCGCATCATTTAGTTCCATTTGAGTTTATTGGAAACGTGTGAAATTTTCAAAGCGCACAAAAGTATGCACCATTTTTTCTTATTTAAAATTACAGAGCGGCTTAAACTGTAATCCATAATTATAAGTATGTGAATTTGGAAAGCAATCGATCCGTAAACCGTTTAAATAAGCTATTAAAAGCGACAAAATCTAACATTGCAATAATAGTAATTTTAAATATAATATTTTTAAATATTTCAGATCTATATTAGTTTGGTTTTTGTACGTGACAGACGATGTGGTTTCTCTTAGCGCTTTTATTGCCATTTGGTGGATCACACTCTGAAACTATCACACGATATTCAAACATCATGTGTGACGTGTTGGATACATCCTATATCTTCTTTAAGGAGTGCCATCTTAAGATGCTGGCCCGTGGCATTGTTGGCTTAAATGTACATGCATTATTATTAAAAGGATCCTTTAACAATTGTAAAGTAAGTACCTATAAAGCTGAAATTTATTGAGTACAATCAAATTATAAATTAAATAAATTGCAGATTAATCTCAGTTTTTGGCGTCGATACAATGGATTTCGTCCATTTATGTTCAATACAACATTTGATGTTTGCAAGATTATGGCAAAACCGAGTACAAAATTATCATTTGAGAAAATATTTTTGGACATGCTGACCGAAAAATCAAATGTAAATCACACTTGTCCCTATGAGGTAAAGTAAATGTTTTATAAATTGCATATTTTTATAATAACAAATGAAATTTTAGAAGGAAATAATTGTGCGATATCTGGTATTTAGGGAAACGTTTCTAAGATTCTTGCCACTACCTTCTGGCGAGTATCAATTCCAGATAAATCCATTTATAGACAAGAGTTGGACATGTAAGATCTATGTTAATTTTGTGCGAGAGGAAGGTTTAATGAAAAATTAGTAATTAAAGAAAATAAAATTACAAAAGAAAATTTCAATTACAAATATTTCCAAATATTCGATTAAATATTAACAGTTTTTATTCATACAATGAAACTTTCCCCTGCCGCGTGATAAAATTTTGATTTATTTTGAATATATAAAATTATTTATATTTAAAAAAATATCTCAAAGAGAACAAAATTAAAAAATTACATAACATTTTTTTTTCAAAACAAATATTTATTATAAAAAAATTTTCCACAAAAAAAAAATAAAAAATAACAATAAATATATTATATTAAATTTTTTGGCTAAAATTACTGAAAGAAGAAATCTAAAAGCTCTAATTAACACAATGAAAGTTGGTCCAATGCGTAAAATCAACAACATTTATTATCTTTTTATATGAAATTAACTAATAAAAAATTAATGATGGTTATTACAAATAGCTTAGTTTAGTTAATAAAAATATTATTAGTACACAGAAAAAAAAATCCGGGATATTTAGCCCGAATTCAATCCGAAACGATGTCAGAAGTGGGGTAAACTCGGATTTTCTTAAACCAAGTATGAAATACTTGATTTTTTCTATCCTGAAATTCTTAAATTCAGGCTAAAATTTTTTTATTAATTATAATGTTTTTCGTTGCATACAAACTTTTTTATTTTTGATTTTTTTTTTAAGATTTTTTTTTCCTTTTTTTTTCAACGTTTTTTTTAACGTTTTTTTAACATTTTTTTTTACATTTTTTTTTTAAGTTTTTTTAATAGATAGTTTTCAACAATTTTTTTTTAAATTCTCTTTATTTTTACCTTCTTTAATTGACGGGGGGAATCGAGCCCACATTTTTTTTTCAAACTGGAGTCGGCGACTCTAACCATTGAGCCACCGGAAATGAGTGAGGCCGAGAGAGAATTTTCCTCTCGCGCTCAGCAAATGTGTATTTTCCCATTTTAATCCCGATACAGGCTTGATCGAGCCTAAATTAAGTATTTTATACTTGATTTTAGAATTGGATTTTTTTTTTCTGTGTACATAATCTGTGTATTGTTATTTAGTAACTAATACTTCTTCATACGAAGTGCAATCAACTCACAAATGAAAGCGATGAAGCCGAGCATGAAGCCCAGAAATAAATTCAGCCAAACCCAATACAAATCGGCCACCTTGAACTCATGAAAGAATTCATACTCATAAGGATCCTTTTGGTTGATGCGACCCAGTGCAATTAGTTGTCTCAGCGATTCCTCTCGCCAGTAGTTCAACAAACCAGATGAATGAACTCGATGGATGAATAGATCAAGAGTCTGAGCATAGATCGAATTGGCCTGTAAGGGAACAGACATGAGATTGTTTAGGTTAATCACCAAATCTGGATGTCTGCAATAAGCTGGATGATGAAACTTTTCCTGCTGTCTATTGGTAATTAACCAACCCGCTGAGGTAATTGAAAATGCCTGCGAAGTATTGAGATTCCGTCGTAGACTAAAGAAGTTATTGGCCCGCAGATACTCAATCTTAAATCTGATGGGATCAATGGCACTTTCCCGCGACATTTTGCTCACATAGAAACGCTCGCCTTCCTCAAAGTAAATTCGCAGCTTGGAGTCGTGTAATTCGTGGAAATTGGAAATCTTACGTTCAGTCGGTCGTTTTGTCAGCAGAGTTTTCAAATGCGCTGCGAAAACTGTGCTGATCATGAGGCCCACGATAAAGAGCTGAGCTTGTGTCATCCGCGAACTGATCGTGTAATGCGGCCAGAGACTCGAGGGTTGACCCAAAATGCCCGAAATCATGCGCTCGTTGCACATCAGATTTGTCCAATCGAATTTCCTTCTCATCAACCGGCTGATCAGACAAAAGTCCAGTAGCACAAAGAGACCGTAGGAGATCAAAAGCAGCGCCAACATTTTCCAATTAAAAAGCAGCACATAAACTTGTGCTGTGGTAATTTCCCGAGCACACGGAACCATTATAAACCACGAGGTCATATCGTAGGGATACGTAAAGATTCCACTTTCACTGGGCAACTCGTAACCACAGAGTGTTATGGGCAGATTCAGAGTTCCATTCAGCGACATGTTTCTCAACAAAACAATAAATAATTCCTCGCCTATAACAACGTCACGTTGTAATTTTAGGGATATGTTGTGTATGTTTGTAAATTCCTGAATTAAGCGTGCCACAAATCCGCTTAAACGCAGTTGTCCAGTTTTTGCATCCTTATAAGCCATAGAACTAGCTGATATTTGATCGGGCAATGTGCGGGCCACAAACTGATGATAATTTTTAAGTCTCTCAAAAATTGGTTCATTGATTTTTAGCCAGGAATCTTTGGCAAAAGGTTGCAGTCGATAAATGTTGTTTGTATTTAAAATGATGAAATGTGGAAATTGCAGTTGCTCTGTGATGTCTCTCAGCTCTTGTAAAATTGGTTTTAAAAATACGTTCTCTTCTTGCCAAATTAAGACTCTCACATGTCGCATGTTGTACAGATTTTTGGCCAGTGCTTGCCACAATTCAAGGTCCAACTCTTTGTTGCCAGTTGGACACATCAATGCCAACATTTCGCTGCTTAGACTGTTTCTCAAATAGAAGTTGGCCGCGTCATTGAAACGTAACACGGGCCAAGTGGCAGCTACCATAACTTGCTGCATTTGGTGGCATGGCGGTTGTTTCCTGTGTTGCAACAACAGAATTGTCTCAAAGCGCTGCTCTCGATAAATGTGCTCTAGAGTTTCCTGCAACTCGAGTGTCCAGCTGGGCACTATGAGCAGTAAAAATGAAATTAGAACTGCACTTTGCCACATCTTGAGGCAGAATGTTTATGAGTTTATTCGTTTCTTTTAACTTGACTCTTATCTCTCTCGTATCGAGAATAATTAGCAGCTAAATCAAGTTAATAGCTCAACTTCTTAATGCTCAAATTCTCATTAAAACCCTCTATTAATTATCATATTTATTTATTATTCATCTGATAAAGATTGCAAATGGTTTTCCTTTTCCTTCGACAATCAAATTTGTATACACTTTCTCTTCAATTTAATT
This sequence comes from Drosophila recens, assembly GCA_037043495.1. Classification (NCBI taxonomy): domain Eukaryota; kingdom Metazoa; phylum Arthropoda; class Insecta; order Diptera; family Drosophilidae; genus Drosophila; species Drosophila recens. Next base: position 8,100 of record JBAMBJ010003059.1, on the reverse strand, counting down.
TGCCTTTATTTATGCTGCTTAGAATGCATAAATTGAATGCCTTTTAAATACATAATTCTAACGTAAGCTTCACTTGGCTTAGTTTAACTTACCAAATTTATCAGAGCAGCTGAAATATTTGTCGATTTGTCTACAATTTGTTTGCTTTCCTTTTCAGCTCATAAATTCATAACTTATTCCTGTATAATTTACTTAGTTTTGGCTTTAATTGAAAGCATATAGCCTCATGAATATTTTGCAATTGATTTTAAAGATATTATTGTAAATAAAGTTCTTAAACTATTTAGAAATTATGCAGAATTAGTATTATATATTATTATTAATCTAATTCAATTTTAAGTTAGATTATTTAAGATTTTTCCATTTATTTAAATGTTTTCAGCTTCAGCTTTTTTAATATCTCATAACTCCAATTTGTAATCCTTGGTCATAATTCATTAAATCTTTAATTAGTTTTTATTTTTTTGCCAGTTAATTTTACAATTAAATCTTCAATTTATTCGCAGCATTTAAAACTTTATGAATATTTCAAGCTGCTAATCTGCGTTACATATTTAATTGCTCTCATAAATGAATGAAGTTTTTTTCTACCAATGGGGAAAACTCAGAATGCGTTGAATGCTTCAAAAACTTTTTAACAAGTTTTTGTGGCACTTCCGGGTGGTCGCTTCAATTTATTTGAGCGTCGGCAGTCGACTCTTGACTTTACTATTGCTTTTCTTTTTATTCCCTGTCAGTTCTTTTCAATTAAACGCAGCTCATGCAAAGGCAAAACATTTGTGAATAGACACGAGTGTATTCACACATGCATACAAATGTGTGTGTGCTTATATTCATGCCATTTCAAGCTTTAACACATTCTGAAGAGACTGACGCATTAATTTACACGTCAGTGCATATTTGATTTTATATTTTTATTCATAATTCTGTCGCCATGGGAAATGCACGTGGAGCTCTTGTCCTGAATATGTTATAATGATTTCTTTATGTCTGAGCAGTTGGGGTATAGCGAACTAAAGATTCTGTTAGAGACAAGTTGAAATTTCACATACGAAAATATATTTAATTGGCTTCTTTAAACTTCATGCATGCAAACGTTTCTAACTATAAAGGGCTCTGGCTAATTGGGTATGCAGGACTAACAATTCTGTATGAAAGAGAAAAAAAATATTTTTTCCGAAACGATTTTAAAAATATAAAATATGATGAAAAAAATAAACAAAAAATATGATCTTGATTATCATAACTTACTCTTTATATATTGAATTTCAAAACTCTCTGAACTTTGCTTGATTTTGATAACAAGATAACAGAAATATTTAGATAAATGTATGTTAATGTGTCTTAGACTCTTCATTCAACCGTATTTTATTATTTGAGCTCATATTTATTTGTGGTATTTATTTATTGAAAGTCAACAAACAGTAGTCGATCAAAATAGTTATAAATTTAAATATGCGAAACAACAGAAAAAAAAAATACATAATTAGAGGGCAATTTATGATAAATTTAGGTGCAAAAATTATTTGCGGGTCTTTTCTAGTTTCTTTTTTTAAGTTAATTTTTAAATTTTAATGCAAAATTAACATTTTGCATGGTTGTTTTGTGCATATTGACTAAAAAAAGTGAATTTTGCATCATAATTTCAGCGTTAATTTAAAAAAATAAAAAGAGAAATAATTTTTGCACTTAAACTCATCATAAATCGCCCTCTAATTTTGGATTTATTTTTTTTTTAGGTTTTCCGCCTTTTATGGACCGCATTTAAATTTTTTACTTAAGCTAGGAAATTTTATTTGAAAAAAAATTAACGTTTTGAATATATTCCAAAAAACTAAAACTTAAAACTGAAAACTTATAGTATTTACAGAGCATGTTATATCGTCAACAGAGTATGTTATGTTATCTACAGTATATGCTATATATTTTTTATGTTTATTTGCAGAGTATGTTATATCGTTAACTGAGTATGTTTTGTTATTTAAAGTGTATGTTATTCTTAAATTTACAGAGTATGTTATTTCGTTAACAGAGCATGTTTTGTTATTTAAAGTGTATGTTATGTATTCTACAGTGTATTCTTATACGCTTATTTGCATCAAGCTGCTTTGCATTTATAATAACGAGATGAAAAAAAGGGGAAAATTAATATATAAATTTAAGTAATAATTAATTGATTAATAACTAAATTCTTGTTCCTGATCCAAAATTCAGAGCATTTCTTAGTCGAGTTTTAATAATGTTCGCTTTTTCCCACTTGTTGTATTTGCATATACATAAAGTCTGGCTGCTGTTGGTTCTCCTGCTGCTGTTGGTGGTGCTCGGCACCACCAAGTGGATGCTGTGCACGGCGTTGACATGCATAAAATTGCAAAGAATTGTTGCGAGCATAATTTATGCCAAGGCACGACACGGCACGGATACAGGACACAGAACACAGAGCACAGACACAGACACAGACTCCGACTCAGCAAGGACCTCACATCGTTGTCTGCTGTGCAACGTGGCGTATGCGTAATGTAACATTAATTGTATTTATTTGCTTTGCTGATTGATTTTACCAGAGCCAGAGCTACCGACTAACTGGCTTAAAGCATAGCGTACATTTTAATTTGTCCTGTCTCTCTCTCTCTCTCTCCTTACTTCTGCTCTACCGAATTTCCTTCCTTTTCACGCTTTTCACTTTCACTTTCATTTACATTTCCTTTTCGATTTCGCCCTTGTTGCTAGACAATTGCGTTTATCAAAGTCATTTTGTGTGTGTCATTTGCGCATAGCCTTTGGCGTATATTTTTGGTACAGCCACGCCCACTCCAGCGCCCACATAAATTAACGCCGATTTAACGAAGCGAGGCGAAAGCAGCAGCAGCTACAAAGGCAAAAATCTCTGACAATTCTCGTTAATTTATTGGATTTTTATCAGCAGCTGTTTGCCACGAATTGTCTTATCAAGTACGATGATGGAACAAATAATAGAAACGATCCTTTTTATTTTTGTATTTTTAAAATGGCTTAGGAAATTAGAATTATTTTTAGTTTCATAATTTTTAATTAATACCTTATTAAAAATATGATTAAAAATTTGATTTGAAATGTCCAAATGAGTCCCGTTTCTGTTATTTTGTCCATCACTGTATGTTCATTTCATTTGGGCGTGTGCATAAATGTTTGTGTCAAATGAGTTTCATATTCGTATAATTTATGCTTAAATTAATGAGTTTGCTGCCTGCTTTTGGGCGCCAATTGCCGCTGTGTTTGAGCCAAGTTATTAATTGATTTGGCAGAGGCTTTAAAGCCTTAACGCCTAAGTGGCTGCTTAACACAAGACACACACACACGCACACACACACTCACACACACAGTTATACACACTCTCGACTGAGCTATCGACAAAGTTTTGCCTTGAGCAAAGCGAAAAAACTTTGTCAGCCACTTTTGTCATCTTCCTTCACTTATGAGATTCTTTTACTTCCGCTTTCCACACGTGCATGTTGATGGGCTTTTGCCAGCGTTAAGTGAGGTGCCTTAAGCATATGCCTTTAATATATTTTATGTTACACCCTTGCTGACAGAGTATTATAATCGTGTCACGCAATGTGTCACGCATTAAAGCAGGAGGCATGTTAAAGCCTGTAAAGCACATCGATTATTGATCAGTTCAACAGGCTGAGTCAACTTAGCCAAGGAATTCTACTTCTTGGCAATCTTGTCTTTTAATAATGCTGTTTTACAGCAAGATTTTGCTTCTATGAACCACACGCAGATCAAGTTTGTATTAAATTTTTGCCACGCTCGTTTACACATTCGCAAATCGCGAAACCACGAAAAGTTTTTAATAAATTAGGATTTTTTTTACTAATTAACGATAACTACTATTAATAGCTATCATCCTATTTAATCGTAACAAGATCGGACAAATAGAAAGGCAGTAATGGCTGATTTAAGATTTAAAGCAATGTAAGTGCCTAAAAGTATGTAACATTTTTTTATTTGTATTTTTTAAAGGCTGATTTAAGTTCTAAAGCAATATACTATAAGTGCCTGAAAGTATGCAATATTGTTTTAAATTTATTTTTTAATAAGTAAAGGATATCCTATAATCGAGTATTCGTCTATAGCCTTTCTCGCTTGCTAAAATTTTATTTTAAATATTTTTCACAGTTCGGTTTTACATCTCTACTACAGGGTATCTAATCTATTCAACATCAAAGCTAGCTTCGATTATCAGTTTATTTTATTTTACTTTTTTGACAATGTGTTAAGTTAAAATGACACAGCACAAGGGAATAGGCCAAAAGTTTGCCTCAGATTCAACACGATGATTGAACAGATTTTGAGGCACACCGAATTTCTGCTTCCGGTTAAGAGTTTGTTTTTTAAAGTTTGTGAACATTGGGATTTAAAGCTCTTTGGCTCTCTCACTCTCTCGCTTAAGTTCTTAAACTGTTTGCCAACTCGAAATGAAATGAAATGTTTTCTCGCATTTGTTTTTCGCTGTGTTCTTTTAATTAAAAAAGTGACCAGCCTGAAAAGTTGGTAACAGGATTTTAGCCAAACGCGACAACAGCTATTTGAAGTTTTTCACATTGGTTTTATTTATCGCTTTTTTTGTTATTCGCTGAAAAGTTGAGCACGTTGCTGTTGTTGTTGTTTTTTGGTATTTGCTGCAAAGTGCAATTAAAGCACAATTGGAATTGAATTGAAATTTCAATGTCTGTGGACCTTGACCGTAGTTTGTTCTAAGCCAAACTATCCGCTAAAACAAATTGAAAACTTGGCTGTCTTTCATTTGTCATCACATCGAAAGTCAGTTTGTCCGTGTGTCTGTCTGTCTATGTGTATGTGTTTGTGTCTGTGTTGAAATGTCGCATCCTTTTTGAGTTTTTCATCCCTTCTTTTTTTTGCGGTCGCGTCTTGTTGGCATTTTGAAAGCTTTTTGCATATTTTCTCATGAATACGTTTTGCACTTGCCCCTCACATTCAATAGACAGCGCTGAGTTATGCGTAAATAACATATATGTATTCGTGAATACCCGTGAACAGACTGAGTGAGTGAGTGAGTTGTCACTGTACTTATTTACTTATATAAGCCACAAAAACAGAGCTGTGTTCCAAATTGTGGCAGACGAAAATCCCTTTACATATTCTATTATTTCAGCTATTTCCGGCATTTCAGTTGGGTTTACAGAATTTTGCATGGCTGACATATAATATATGCATAACTAATTCACCTCAATCAGTGTCGCTTTGAGGTCAATCTGCAGGCATATCTTATTTGGACATGAATAAATAATTATTATTTTAGTATATACTATAATTAATTTAACACTTTAATCTAATTAAATAGGAATTTTAAAAGAATTTAAATCTCTAAATATTGGAAAATGGAATCGTGATTTTAAACTTGGTTTTGTAAAAGAAAATTAATTTTATGTCAATTGATTTCTGATTTTATTTTGATTTTTGGAGACCAAATAAAATTTCTCCCACCTTTTTAAAGAAATTTACATGATGATTTTATTATTATTTGTCCACTATATAAGAGCTAACCTGAATCATATCAGAGAAAATATTATACAAATAACTAAAAACAATACAGAGAAAATAAAATAATAAAAATTAGATACAAACATTAGAATTTAAATTTTTCTATGGTAATCTTAAAAATTATAGAAACGATACATTTTCTTCGTATTTCGAAAATTTCATAAAAAAAATTTTTTAATATTTAGATTTATAATCATACAAATTTAAGTGAAATTTAAGCGAAATCGATTTCTGTGGCACCCCCGAATATTTATTTAATACCTATTTAGCAATGTTTTAAAATTTAACAAAACAATAAGATTCTATATTGCTTCGCAGCGTTTTATCATGTTATTACAAAGTTGTTGGAACGCTCAAAATTACTCACATTTTTAAAAATTATTCCATAATTGTATGTACTAGTAAAATACTTAACTCATCAATAAACTGCATACTGAGCTTTATAGAATAACTTCCAGTAAAAATAAAAATCGGAGTTAAGCTTTAATGTCAAATTATTTAATTTGACAAAAGTCGCTATTTCGTCATAAAAACTGATTTCCTGAACCAGTACACACGATTGCATGACATTTAAAAGAAGTTCAAAAATTAAGTTTTATTTTTATTTTGAGATGATAATTTTTGGACTTTTATTGTTAAAACGTTCCAGTCTGAGAATTGACATATTAGTATAAAATTGTATCTTTTAAATGGTAATTATACATAAAAAGCAAATTTAATAGTTAACAAAAACTGTCGCTTAGTCATCGAAATCAAATCAAATTCGTAGTCTAAGCAACTCTCTTCGGACAGTTGTTGTTGTTTGGGCAGCAAAACCAAAACAGAGAAAAGCCGCCAACTCGCTTTTGGGCCAAGTGGCAAAGCACGTGTAGTTGCCGCACTTTGATTGGCCAGCGGCTTTCGCTTTTCGTACAGCAAACAGAGAGTGTGAGAGCGAGAGAGCGCGAGAGAGCGCGCAAGAGAGAGCGAGAGAGAGAGCGCGCGAAACGAAACGAAGAACACAGAATTTAAAGCGCGCTCTTTGCGCTCTCTTTACGTAGTTAAGAGAGTGTAGTTTGGCGTGTAGTCTGAGTGTCAAACGGGTTTCGGGGGCACCCTGTATTTGCTGGCCAAACGACGTCGAGTCGTCGCGTCTTTTGGATTCAGTTTTCAGTTGTTGTTCGGCGTTCTTTGTGTGCAGTCGTGTCGTATACGCAACGCACGGCGCTTAACGGTTCGGTACAAAATAACAAAATTCACGAAATCTGAATTCGAATACGGAAAACGGAAAATAAAAAATATATATACAGATATATTTTGCATACCGGTTTCCCACGCATTAAGTACGCATAAAAAAAACGTTAAAGTTTTTGAATCAAAACTCAGGTAGAAGACGCCTTGCACTTGTATCTGAGGTATATCTAAGTATCTGAGTATCTGCAGTATCTGCGTAACATGTGTAGCTTTGTATCTGAGTATCTTTGTGGCATTCTAAACCTTTGTTTGTCGAGCTCGTGTCGCGGTCATTAGACACTAAAATAAATAAAAAAATAAAATAAATAAATAGTAAATTGTTCGTGTCGAAAGTTAAGTTCTTAAGCAAAAAAAAATCCAAAAAATAGTCAAGCATTTCCGTTTCACACGCGCTTACTTGCGAAATTATTAAATATTCATAAAAGCTAACAAAATGAACAAATAAAAAGTAGAAAGAACAAAAAGCCAAAAGAAGCTACCAAAAAAACAAAAGCAACAAGTCGGCGCCATTTGGCCAAAGACTCAAGAACCTAGAACGACGTATGTATTTATTAACATTCAGTCAAGAGTTTCAACAAGTCAAAGAAAAAAAGACAAAAAACTAAAAAAAAGGCAGACGCGTTCCTGGAATTGGCAGTTAAATTTTGAAAAAAAGATACAAAATAAACCGCAAAAGAAACAGCTGAAAAAAAGCCTGTTAACCAAGTAATTTGAGCGGCACAACACTGTCCATGTGTGTGAGAGTGTGTGTGTGAGTGTGTGTGAGATAACTGTATAACTTTAGATACATAAGAGTAAACTAAAAGTTATGGCAACAACTCGAGCAACCCACGCTAAATGGCGCATAGCAATTGAAATTGAAAGTTCCGCATAATTTGCAACTGCAAAAATAAAAAAAATCTGATTACGCGACGCGTTCTAGATACTTTTTTGCAGATGCACAAAGATACGCTGCGTTTTGTCTGGGCTGCAGATACAAACGGGTCGCATTGTATAAAAGTATACGTATAAATAAATTGTGTGTGTTTGTGCCAAAAAATTGGACAGTGTTTATTTAAATTATTAAATTTAAAAATGATGAAATGTGCGGTTTTACCTACAAGATACAGATACAGATACATACTATAGCCTCATTCACAAATTGCAACTGCAAGATACACAGATACACAGCTGCAGCTTCTTGGGTAGCGCTCTCACAAACAACAACAAAATATAATCAACGCTAAAGTTGAGTGCAATGACAAAATTGCTGATAACTTCTTCTTCGATCTGCGATCATTAATTTTATTTTAGTTTCTGCTTTGTGCTCGCAACAGTTTT